>APFE031652135.1:0-11504 GCA_000404065.3 Pinus taeda
AAAAAAAAAAAAAAAGAAGAGAAAAAAAAAGAAATAAAAAAGGGAATAGAAGCAATTCTAATCTCTGAAGAATTATTGCAGGCTACAGGAATATAGTGCAGAAAGGAGGCCTCCCAAAAAAAGGACAGGGGTCCATACCAAATTACTAGGCATCGTCACATAAATTCCCTCCATGGACACTCATTTTTTCAGGATTTGGACACAATCTAGTCGAGGTTCAACCTTCTACAGGAAGTTTCAGGACTTTCAACAAGAAGTTCTGCATTTCTACAGGAAACATCCTGTAGAGCCTTCAGTAGGCTAGAATCAATTCTGGAGAGGGATTTGAAGCTTGAAATCTGTTGATGGGGCATGCAACCACTCTTTTCTTCCACCCTGCACTTGTTTCATCTCCTTCCACTAGTCCCAGATCAATCTCAACCGACCCGAAGTCAGCTTCATAGTAAGTACCACTCCTACCACTGGTCCCAGACCAGTATTGCAGTCTCATAGAGTCTACCACTGGTCTCAGACCAGTCTCAACTGACCCAAAGTCAGCGTCATAGTATGTACCACTCTCACTGGTCCCAGACCAGTACTGCACTGACACGAAGTCAGTCTCAGAGTATGTACCACTGATCCCAAACCAGTCTCAACCGACCCGAAGTAAGTGTCATAGTATGGTACAACTCCTACAACGTGTCCTACACCAGTATCATTGATCCCAAATCAATAAAGGTCATCCTAGCATAGGCAGTATGGTAGATACAACAATGCATCCATCGGTACTACTATGGTCCCTAACTTCATTTCCCTACTCATTGATCAGATGAGAGGTACTTCCCATGAGTCCCAAACTGCATGGGTAGGATGCCTCGACAGGAGAACTAATCAATCCTATCCTCATAGGAGAACACATCAATCCTGCTACAAATGCCATGGAGAACACATCAATCTAGGTTTCCATGGAGAACACATCAATCCAGGCCTCACAGGAGAACACATTAATCTTGCTACAATCACCATGGAGGACACATCAATCCAAGCCTCATAGGAGAACTAATCATCTTGCTACAGAGGAGAGTGAATCATCCTATTCCACAAGAGAGTGAATCATCTTGTCCCACAAGAGATCGAATCATCTTGTTTCACAAGAGAGCGAATCATCTTGTTCCAGTGCACACCACCAGGGGAGGGTGACTCACCCTGTGGTCATATGTTGCTCCAGTAAGAACCACAAGCCCTTAGAGCTCCTAGAGCTCAATGTATGCAACATACAGGACCCTTGTACAAGGGTTTCTTGATGACTCCAAGTCATTTGGGAAAATCACAGATTAGATCTTTCCTCAGGGATTTGACAAGGTGTATCAACATGTACATCATCTTAATGTGATGGAGCCTCCTTACTCATCGACTTACCATATCCTAGATGATGTTTATATACTAAAGAAATCGACGAATACGATATTCCTCAATAATTGAATCCCACCTCTGGTTGTTACAGAGAATCATAGTGGTATGTGTTCAAACAACTCAATGAAAATTTTCCCCAACTAGGCAGCTCCATACAAGATCATACTCGTAGATATGTATCCGGTCTTGGTGGTGCTTATGGCAACCGACTTCTACTTCCTTCTCATCCATTATATCGAAGCAGAATCCAAAGACAAACAACACTAAAAAGTGCTCCAGTGATCCTCCACACTACCTACCTAATCAGCATTCAAATAATCATGTAGTTTCATATTTCCAGCAGTGTATCTCAATCCATTAGTAATTGTGCCATGAAGATATCTTAGAAGATTCCTCGCATCAATTCAGTGAGGCTTAACCAAATATGAGCTCACAATGCTAACTACAAAACATATGTTCAGACGGAGGTTCACTAAGAACATTAATGTGAATGAGTTTATGAAACTCAAAGGCATTTCCCAAATCTGGTTCGACATCACTACCATATAACTCCTAAAAGTTAAGATCCTCGAGGTAGTCATAGGCTTGCAATCCATCATACCAAATCTTTCCAATATCATTACCACATATTTTCCTTGAGATAGGAAAATTTCCCTTAACTTCTACCGTACTTCAAGTCCTTGGTCCTTCATTTCAAATTCAAAAGCCAACTCCCTCTTACATTTGTGAATGAGAGGGTCTGCACCTATTAGAAAGAGGTCATCCACATACAACACCAGTATGAGAGGCTTGTCATCTTCAACCTTAAAGTAAAGGTTATGATCAGCTTCAGTCCTAGTGAATCCCAGCTTCATCAAGTAGCTATCGATCCTCTCATACCATGCTCGAGGTGCTTTCTTCAGCCCATAGAGAGCCTTCTTCAACATGCATACATGATATTTTCGATCATAAATCTCAAATCCTTCAGGTTGTTCCACATAGACCTCTTCTTTGATCTAACCATGCAAGAACGTGGTATTGAATTCCATATGCCATATACTTTGTCAGCAAAAACCTGTCCAAGGTAGAAATGAACTATATTGTAACCGACAAAGAGTTCCTGGCCGTGGTCCATTCCCTGAACAAGTTCCAACA
This sequence comes from Pinus taeda, assembly GCA_000404065.3. Taxonomy (NCBI): domain Eukaryota; kingdom Viridiplantae; phylum Streptophyta; class Pinopsida; order Pinales; family Pinaceae; genus Pinus; species Pinus taeda. Next base: position 2,527 of record APFE031652135.1, read on the forward strand.
CTCCATCACAGGCTATCAAACATTTATGCATACTGATCATGTTGCAATTAGATATTTAATGAATAAGCCTGATGTAAATGCACGTATCATTAGATGGTTACTTTTGTTGCAGTAGTTTGATTTGACTATCGTTGACAAGCTGGGTAAAGAAAATGTTCTTGCTGACTTCTTGTCTAGATTGGATTTTCCTGTAGGTGAACAAGGAATAGTGGATGACCAGATGCCAGATGAACATTTGTTTGCTATCTCAGTACTCTCTCCATGGTTTGTTGATATAGAAAACTACTTGGTCTCAACACAGTTCCCTCCGCATCTATCCTCAAAGGAGAAGAGTAGAATCGTGAGGAAGAGTGCCCCATTCACTTGGATCGGGGGAAACCTATTCAAACTTGGCCCCGATCACATCTTGAGGCGTTGTGCTAGGGAGGAGGAAGTCTTTGACATTCTCCTAACTTGTCACGATGGACCCTGTGGAGGCCACTTTGCAGCAAAGAGGACTACCTTCAAAATTCTACAGGCAGGCTACTATTGGCCCACTCTTCATCAAGATGTCAGAAGATGCATCAGCCAGTGTGACTGATGCCAGAGGATGGGAAACCAACTCCAAGGGATGAAATGCCTCTCTAGCCTCAAGTGACCCTCGAGCCATTTGAGAAGTGGGGCATGAATTTTGTGGGTCCTATTAACCCTCCTTCAAGGGAAAGGTCTTACATCATTGTGTGCACTGACTACCTGACAAAGTGGGCAGAAACAAAGGCAATCAAAGCAGCAAGAGAAGAAAAGGTGGTTGAGTTTTTAAGAGAGAACATCTTCTACAAATTTGGCTACCCAAGAGAGTTAGTCACCAATCAAGGAAGCCAGTTCACCTCCAACTTAATTGAAGACTTGCTTGCTCATCACAAGATCAAGAATAGGACTTCCACCCCATATCATCCTGAAGCAAATGGGCAAGTGGAAGTCACCAATAGAGCATTAGAAGGGATTTTGACTAAGGTGGTGAGTAGCAGCAGAAAGGATTGGGTAGATCACCTCGTTGAGGCCACTTGGGCCTACAATACCACATGGAAGACCACAACTAGATTCACACCTTATGAGGTGGTCTACGGGAAGAGAGCTCTATTGTCAATAGAGTTCAAGTACAACACCTTGAGGATGGCAGCTCAGCTGGACCTAGATCTCAGCCATGCTCAACATGAAACGTTATTGTAGATGAATGGGTTAGATGAACACCGAATGTAGGCCCTCCTCCACTCAGAAGTGGTTCAGCTTCAAAGGAAGATATGGCATGACCGACACCTTAATGAAAAGCAATTCCAGCCGAGAGATTTGGCGCTGCTGTATGACTCCAGACACATGGATTTCAAATGAAGCTGAGGACAAGATGGCTAGGACCATATACAGTGGAGAAGTGCAATGAAAATGGTTCAGTCCTTATCAGGACCATTGTGAAGAAGCCATCCCCATGCTCTTCAATGGGCATCGACTGAAGATCTACAGGAAACCCCTTTCCAGGCAGGAGTTCAATTAAACTGTGGAATAATCAGTGTTGGTAATAGAGAAGGGTTCTGCCTCTGTTCCGACCACACCTTGATCATCATCAAAAAAAAAAAAAAAAAGGAATAAAAATATCCCTGAACAAAAACCTCTCTGAGGTGCCGAGGGCAGGCAGTAAGGGTGAAAACCTCATGGAGGCGCCCCTGCTGTCTCTCAGAAAATAAAGAATTTGAATAAAAAGAGCCTTGGGTGAAAACCTCATGGAGGCACCCCTACTCTCTCTCTCTCTCTCAAAAAAAAAAAAAAAGAGAAAAGAAAAAGAAATAAAAAAGGGAATAGAAGCAAGTCTAATCTCTGAAGAATTATTGCAGGCTATAGGAATATAGTGCAAAAAGGAGGCTTCCCAAAACAAGGACAGGGGTCCGTACCAAGTTACCAGGCATCCTCACATACATTCCCTCCATGGACACTCATTTTTCAGGATTTGGACACAATCTAGTCGAGGTTCAACCTTCTACAGGAAGTTTCAGGACTTTCAACAAGAAGTTCTACATTTCTACAGGAAACATCCTGTAGAGCCTTGGGCAGGCTAGAATCGATTCTGGAGAGGGATTTGAAGCTTGAAATCTGTTGATGGAGCATGCAACCACTCTTTTCTTCCACCCTCCACTTGTTTCATCTCCTTCCACCACCATTGCAACAATCTGGTTAGGTATTCCTGCACAGTCATACAAGAGTTCTGTTTCCTCAGATTAATTTTTTTTTTCCAAGTGACAAATCAAGCATACAGAGGCTCACACACTTTACCTATCAAGGCTCCATCAGGACCCTTCATCTGTGAACGCAATCCAAATCATTTCATCATGCATCCCAGGAGGAGAAGCAGCTACAAGATGTCCTACAGGAATCCTGTAGCAGCTGATCCGACAGGAGCACATACTATGGAGACACCTGCAGCTCAAATCAAACGAAGCTGGCGCATGTAGCATTTAACACCAGAGGGTCGGGTCCCAAAGTCTTGTATCCAGCATCAACCAATGAAAAAGTATCTCCAGCGCCCGTGCACCAAGCAGCAGCAAGAAAATCCAACATTCCACATCCCGAAGCCTGCAAAACACATCCACGGCCACACAGGTAAGTGTCTAACCTTATTTGTCGAATTGCATGAACTATACTCTAAAATTTGCATGACTATGAAATGTGTGGATTGAACAAGTTGGGTGGCCAGTCAACTGGCCACCCACAGCCAGTCAGATGTCCTCGTGGGATCTGAACGAGCCCGGTTATTCCAAAGAGATGGGTAGTTGACACGTGGCAAGTGTCCAGTCGGGGAGAATCGACAGTGTGACAAAAATGCCGACGGTTAATGGCAGAAGAAAGGATTTGGCGGTTAGAGACACACCGAAGAATGATGGCTATGACTTTAGCTAATGGATCAGCTTAGACAGCTCATCCCCGCACCATGAATTGCCCAGTAATTCAAATTGCTTGGCCGAATAACTCATGGTGAATCGCTGTCATTTGCACTTGCAACCGTTTTTGCAGCAGAGTATGTGTCCTCCTCCTCTGCAGTTTGTTAGCCCGAGCTTCTCGACCCATTCCAAAATCCTCCTGCGTCTTAGACTTGTCCAGAAGCATCGTGAAATCCTCCAGAAGTTGGAAAATCTTTCTACAGGAAGGAGCGCTATAGGAAACCCGACATAACAAGGAAACCTGGACTCTCTACGTTGAGGTTGGAAATTCTAAGAGAGGTAGGCCCGCAAACACCATTCCCATGCATGATATTTCAAAAGGTGGTGAATTCGATGTGCTAGGGTAGGAAAAATTAAAAGAAAGTGTGTCTGTGAATCGAAAATAACAGTTTACTTGTGGTTGCATGAAATTTTCTTCGTTGGTTTGTGTCCAAGATTTTCTCCATGGGTCCTGAAGAAAATTCCTCCTGTAGAGAAGTTGAAACACTGTCAAGGCTAACTGGTGGATGAATAAAAATGTGAATTTTGCATTATTATGTGTATGCTGGAAATTTAGCTCCGCACTCTGTTTAGGGAAAGCAGAGTTGTCCTTCTGTACACGGGCAGTCGAGTTTTAGAACTGGGGAATTGATACGAAGTGGCATGAGGGATACTGTTTTCAACGTTCTGAGGAGGAAACACGCATAGAATTCCCTTTCTGCTCAAAGCACGAGCCAAAATAGAGCATTTTTCACCATGCGAGGAGGGTTTATTAGAAAGGAACCCTCAAATTCCAAGAAACTACGAGAAACTCCTGAGGTGGTAGACCTATTTTCCTGTGCAAACTAGATGACCTTCTGTGAAAAAATTCAAGGTCACGATGATGAAATAACAGAAGAATTCATAAGGTCCCTGAAGCCTAAATCAAATACATTAGCCACCGTAAACTTCAGAGGGTTGACCCTAAAGCTCACCTCACAACTCATTAGTAGAGTCACTGATCTACCAATGGGGGTACCCTAGGATAAAGAGGAGAGGAAATTGGGTGAAAAGGCTAAAAAGGAATTCTTCTTACCAGAGGAACAATTTTTAGAGGATAAGAAAGGGGTCTGGAGAACTAGCCTACAGCCATTTTGGAGTGAAGTCAACCTTCAAATTATGAAATATATTACCTGTGAAGGGCGGTTCAATATTGTATATGGTTACCACTTCTGTTTTCTAACTGAACTCAGGCACAAAATGGATTTACCCACAGAACAAAAGCTGAGCATCCCCTACATCCTCCTCCAATCCTTGATTGAGTGTGCCACAAAGCTAAGGGAAGGGAAACTAGACCTGCTGGCCCATCATGGGCTTATCAAGCTCCTGGTAGAAGATGCACTCCATACCTATACTATCCCTCTCTCCTAGGAGATTTTTCGCAATATGTCTAAGGATGATGATATCCGAATTTTGGCCGAGGAACTCACTTCCTCCACTAGCAAGGAGAAGGAGCACATGGAGGCAGAAAAGAAAGACAAGGGTCAGGAAACCCTGGGCAGACCACCAAAGCAAGGACAAAAAGACAAATAAGAGAAAGGCCAAGCTGCTGAGGCCAAAATGGTGGGTGGAAAAATGACACAAGCACCTAGGGAGAAGAGATTGCAGAGTAGGGCAGAAAGGACTGAAAAAGTCCAAGCAAGTGAAGGCACACCTAAGGCAACCACAACCAAGCTAAAGGAGAAGGCACCCCTAGCCAAGTAGGCAAAAACAGTGCCAACTGGTTCTACAGGAAGCCAGAAGGCCATTTCTACAAGAAATCCAAAAATTGTTTCTACAGGAAGCCAAAAAACGGTCAGCACAGGACTTTCTACAGGAAGTCTAGAAAAAGGGCAAGGGAAGGAAGAATCTCCTGAGATTCTAGCTAGGGAGGCAGCAGCTGTGGTGGCTACCCTTAGCACATCTCCAAAGTAGAAAGAAAAGTGGAAGAGGGAGCCTTCCATGTATTTTAAGGCGAGAAGAAGCACGAGGATTAAAACTGGTAGACCAAAGTCGAAATAGTCCAAAGGACCAATTACAGTTGAATACACCCTATCCAAACAAAAGACATCCATCACATATGAGCGGGGAAGCCTAAAGACATCCACATGGAAAGAAAGGATGGAAAAATTGAACTCAGAGAACTCTCTACAAGATGCCAAGGCTGCTCTACAGGAAACATTGGCTAGGATGAAGGAGACCGAAAATATGGAGGAAAAAGCAGCCAAGTCATCATTGGAGGAAGAGAAGGATGATACCACTATGGAACTGAGCCCCCAGCCTAGCCTCGGCTCTTATTATAACTTCTTAGAGGCCGAGAAAATCATTCCTCAAAAATTCATTGTGCCACTTTTCCTAGCACTAGAGGAAGAAAGAGTAAGGACCCACACTTGGATGAAGATCGCTAAATCCAAGGGGGTGGAAGATATAGGTACTATGGAGGAAAATCTCAAGGAGGCCCAAAGAGAATTGGCAAGGGTACGGCATGTGGAGAGCTACCAGCAGGCCAAGCTATGAGAAGAGAATGAGCTGCTTAGGCAGCAACTACAGTCACAAGGACAGAGGAAAGAAGACAGGCCTCACCTCTTGGGAGAATAGAAGCAACAGGAGGAGGCCACAATAGCCAAAGATACCACAGAAGAGCCTCAAAGAAAGGAAGGAATGCAAGCTAAACTTGAGACACTAAACCAGCAACTACATGAAAGAGAATTGCAAGCAGGCCTAGAAATACAGTCTCTAAAGCAACAGATACAAGAGAAGGAGGCCCAAATGGCCTGCATGGCTAGTTGGGCAATGGAAGCTCTGCAATGTAGGCAGCCGGCCAAATCCTACGCCCTATACCTCAAGGATAAATGGATGCAATTTTAGATCAACACTTCGGCACAGAGGGGTATCACCCAAATCCAAAACCCCCAACAATTCATGGCTTTATGTAACAGCAGTTCGTCAGAAGACAAGGCCAAGCTATCAGAGTTCTACCTTCATAATTTGTCCCTTCCCAACATGACCTCGTGGGACCCCAACACAGCAGTAGGGGACATGGAGCTTATGGCCATGACCTCATTGCTAAACCATGAAGAAAAGAGAGCAGTAGAGGTCAGAAATGTCATGTACCGGGAACTACAGGAACCACTGTTGATTAGAGCAGAACCAGGGGACCCCTCAACATTGATATCCGCCCACCAGCACCTAGCAAACAACTCTCAGGCCCTACTAGAGTACATGGATCATCAAGCTCAGGCCATAGCACATTTTGAGGACATGGAGCGACTATTGGGGGACAACTGTGTTCATGCTTGCACCCGTAAGTGGAACACGTTGTCCCACAACCTCAAAATGAGGGAATACCACACCCCAAGTAGAATGAGGGAGGCCTTGGCATGAGTGCCTCTCTACAAAAAGTCTATGTAGAATCTTCAGGCCAGCTGGATAGGCCTCAAGTTAAGTCCACCTTTGCTTTTGGGGTTGCTAGAAGGAGGCACAGAAGAAGAGGACCATAAGCAGTGGCAAGAGGTGGAAAGGAAGGTCGGATTCCATGATAACGAAGAAGATATTACTTCAGAAGCCTAGGATGTGAGGGAGGCGATCAAAGCAATTAAGGACAAGGAGCTCGACTACTTGCTCAGAGGATGAGCAACCCATTTAGCAGGGGGGTGATGATGAGCCCCGAATTGGGTAACTTATTGAGCTCATTTTTCCTAATTGTCCTTGTTCAATCCTTGTTCAATCCTCCATTTTTCATAGATTATACATTTTTTTAGTATGTTTATGTCGTTTGAACGAATAATGGTGGTCACTCTAGCTAGGAGGCTAATACGTGGTTATTTCAGGTTTTTTGGACAAATACTGGAGCAAAACCAAGCAATCATGGGCTATGTGAAAGCAAAGCTTGAGGTGAGGATTCATAGGGGGTTGTATTTGACAGTAAATGGCCCTTCCTCGGGATATCCACCCTTAACTCTGAGCTCACAGGCCACCAAAACGGATCCTAAAGGCAGCCAAGCAGATTTTGGGAAAGGGACTGTCTACTATTAGTTGGGACAGCCGAGTCCCTTGAATTTAGGAGGCCTGCTAGGCCCCTCGTGATGTATAAATAAGAAGGCCTTAGACTTCGTAGTTTACTTTTGAAACCATTGCATTTTTTGCAGTATAGTGTTGTCACTTTCAGCTCATTTTCTTGTAGCCATTGTGGCATAACTTTCGGTTGATGACTATTTTTTGATAATGACAAGCAGTCCTCTTTTGTATCAGCTCTGAGTTATTTATAGGAGCCATAGCTCTTAGGGTTGGGCCCAACCTGAGAGCCAAGGCCTCCTTTAATGTATTGTTATTTTTCCTTTATGCATTGTTGTTTCTCCTTTATGCATTTGCAAAATTATTTTTGATTAGGCACATTAAATTGTGATGGTTAGAAAATCTTTTGATGTTTAGATTAGGTCGGTAGGATATCAACAAGGAAAAAAGCTCCAGAAAAAGGCCAACGAGCACCTTTGGTTTCGCCTCTCCCTCATAGGATCAGGGGCTGGGATCAAAGTAACCTTGTTGTCCCAAACAAAAACACTATTTTTGCTTTGCCATGCAATCACTAGTGTACGGTTTTCGTTTTCAGAAGTTGGTTACATGTTCAGATCTTGGAAATGTTTCATTGCATAGTTAATATATATGGTTCCCTTGCAAATAAAGCATTTGTTCATTCATTTTACTATTAGCTAGATTAGATTAGGTTGGTATAACGAGGACTGTGATTACATGCAAGTCTTTGTTGGTTCAGTTGGAAATACACCGTGCAGAGCACCTCTACCACTTCTTCATCCACCCAAACTTCATCAGAACCTTTTGTTCCATCTCCTAACTCGGTTTCTCACCCCATGTTTGTCATCTTGCCCACATAACCCTACCTCTTCGTGCAACCATTGTTTCAGCCTTCTTTGAGCAAATTCAGCCATCTACACCTTCCCCCAACTCCATCCACCGGTCCCTGGACCACTTCAGACCCCTATCTACCTCCATACCCATTCCTTCATCTTTACTCACTCATTCATCCTCCAAAATCCCATTTCTAAACTTCCTGTAGAAATTCCTAAACATCCTGTAGAACCCGTGCAGACTTCCTGTAGAAGCTCACATATGAGGTTTCTAGATAGCCACAACTCTGTGAAACTCTCTCAAAGGGTGTTAGGGACACCTTAGGCCCTCTCTGAACCTTCCCGACCTCTTCCAAGAATTTTCCTCATGGATCCACCTCTGCACAGTCAAGAACAGTGAAAGCCTATGCATGAGAAATTTGACGACCGATTCAAAAATACAAAAATATGTTTTCTTCAGATAGAGGTAGTCTAGACACGTGTATTTTACCTTCCTAGAAGTAATGGAATCTCTTTTAGTAGCTTATATTCTCTTCTTTGCATCAGTAGGACTAGCTGGTAGAATTAGGGTTTGCTAGGGTTTGCGCTTTCCTTTAGTTTTCAATTTCTTTTTGCAAGAAGATTAGCTTCCTTCGAGTTAGCTTCCATCCATCAGTTAACAAGATTCTTCTCAAAGCTCATAGAAGTTGGCCTGAGACCCTAGCGAACTTGTGCTAGCTAACCAAGTGACAGTTGCGGCAAGAGCTATTACTTGTGCATACAGTACTTTCGCTTCCAAGTTTGTTACGAACTACCGGGTTGATAAAAGTAAAGAAGGGAGTCCCAGGAGTTGTAGCATTATTGCTGCAATACTGGATCTCAGCGCTAGTCACCAACTTAGGGATGTTTTTTGCAATTTCTCTGATGCACTGCTCCCTGTCTCGAATATTTTCCTTAGTGCTACTTCTGAAATGTTGAGCCAACACTTCTTCGATACTCTTGTGAGACGTTTGGAGCTACCCTTTGTCATTAAAAATCACAGAGATTCTGTTGTGAGCCCTATTAGCTATAGTGGATTTATGAAAAAATTTAGTATTATGATCCCCTTCTTTGAGCCATTGAATTCGAGACTTTTGCCTCCAAAATATTTCCTCTTATTGGCAAAATTTCT
>APFE031652137.1:0-47177 GCA_000404065.3 Pinus taeda
TAGATAATATATAATATATACATAGTTGATATTAAAATATTTTTGGTAACCATATATTGAGATGTTATTAATACATTTTTAAGTATATGTGAGTACAGATCTCCCTCTTATTACTTTTATTATAACTTTTGAATATTTTATCAATGTACAATATATATATAGTTTATTTAAATTATGTGTCTACATCTTTTTGGAAATTACAAGGTTTGGACCTCTTATACACTTTTTTTACTTCTAAATATTTTATTTTGGACTAAGAGTAAGTGGAATATTTTAATTTTATTTTAAGAATGACAAGTGTGCACTCTACATTGAGCATAAACTTAATCACATTGCTCTCATACTAGGCTATAGAATGTTAACCACATACCTAGCAAGAGCTGACAGAAATCAAAGAAACAAGGATCAAATATAGTGACATACAAACCCTTTTTATATTGCAAAACTTAATAAAATTGTGCATCGAGAGATTGCATCCGTTTACACATTTGATAGATGATGGTATAATATAGATATATATACATTTTTGAATGCATAAATTGTAACACCTTATGGTGCACAAACATTTACTTTGTTAATAAGTTTTACTTATTACCTCAAATATTTTACGTTGTTTAACATAGGTTGTTAAACAATTAAGCTTCCGAAGGGAGAACATATCTTGTTATCTATTAATTAAGTTTGTCAAAAGAACTGAAAGAAACAGTTAATAACTGCTGAGACAATTATAAATAGTTGCTAATATGTTTCCCTCAAAAGGGAAAGGAGATAGAATCCTAAGGGGATTGGAAAAATATAGAGAAAAAGGAAGCATAAATTATGTTGCCCCAATTTTCCTTGAGATGGATAAAAGTAACCACTGGGAAAACTGTGGATTACAGTCAAAACATGTGACTTGGGGTTGGACCAGTGTCCTCATGCCAAAGATACTGACTAGAATAGACATATTTGATTGTCACAAGTGGGAAGAGCTTGGAGGGGGAAATTGGACGTAATCCCCAGATCTGTGGCTAGGTAGTGAGACCTTCCAAGAAAGGGAATACTTACACGCTTATAATCAAAGCTGAAAATAGATAAGTAGTGTACTCTGTGCTTGGTAATCATTAGATAAAAGAGGTTATTATATTTCCGTAGTGGATAGTTAAATGGATAGTTAACATTTAGATTAATTACTAAAGATATTTTGCCATTTTATATTGTTGGATATATTTTGTCGTTCTTTATATTGCTAGTATATTCTGATATTTATATGCATCGATGTATAATAAGGAAGTAATGCTTATAGCTTAAACCTCTATTGGAAAATAATCCAAACCCCTTTGAGAATAATAATCCATCAATGATTTATATAGGTTAACAAAAGAATGGTCTACTATCTGTATGAGTGAATAATCCTTCTATTTTTCAAGAATAGTTTATATCTTAGAAAATTAAACATACATTGAAAATAAACCCAAGAAGATACATTCTTGAACCAATAAACCCAATAAGATACATTCTTGAACCATAATCTTTCGACAAACATGAATAGCATTATCTCTGAATAGCTAAAACTTAAGATATTAAATGCAAAAGACAGTGAAACTTCACTCAGGAAGTCAACAATGCAAATTCTTTCATTACAGATTCAACTTAAGCTTTAAATTGAACTATACAAAGTAATAAATGCAACCTATGAGGGTTCTTCGTGGCTCTTGGTTGAGTTCCGTAGGAACAACCATCAGCCTACCAAGCTTACATCTAAGCTTCAAAACTATTAAGGACGAGAATCTTTGACTTAAAAAATAAAATCAAAAAAGTTAAATTGTGCATATTCGACCATGAACACCAAAACTAGACACAGGACAGTAGTCAACAAATTCAAAATCAAAGGAAATCCAGATTACATACTATTATAAAAGTATAGATGTGAATGAAGTACTGGAATAGTGTTAGTGGAATTTAAACCGCACTGCCATTGTCCATCGAAGCTGCACTCAAGTTGTAGAGCTGAGCTATAGGTCCTCCTTACACTACCAAATGGAAATTCCTTATAGCATGTGCATTCATTCCTAGTGGTAAACTCCTAAAACATGAGAGCCGTAGATCATCACCCATCATACGGTGTAAGACACGCCAGTTGCCTCTATAGTTTGGATATTTCTGCCGAGTCAAATCGGTATTAAATGTCAATGCTACAAGTGTCAGCACAGACCTCGAGATCATCTCCGCCTTTAAGGTATTTCAATTGTCAAGGATACATGCCGATGGGGATAACATCAAGGTTAGGTTATATGCAGATGTGGAGGACGGTGCCTTTATTACACCTTAACCCATCGAATGACCCAAATCCTTTAATCATTATTTATGCCTCAGGAAGATTAAGGAGATTAATGTTATAAAAGATATATTACATATATATTTTATGTATTAAGCTGTTGCAAATGGTATGAGAGCACAGGTTCTCACACTAAGATTTTTGGGATCAATATATACAAACAAATATATAAAAAAATAAGAATATACATCTGTAATAAATAATTATGTGTGAATGTGAACATAGAGAGACAGAGATCAACACCCAAAGGGCATAAATGTGAAGCAGTCCTAGAACATCAGACCAGCCAGAGGTAACTTATGTAGAGGCCAAACCAAACATATGGATACAGTTGGGAGAAGAATCTCACCAAGCCAGTGCTACTCTACTCAAGAATCTCACCAAGCCAGTGCTACTCTACTCAAGAAAGTCCAACGATTATGTGAAGAGATGAAAAACCTGAGAATGGACAATGAATGACTGAGGTGGGAATAAGAAAGGATCCTTAAAATTCTGTTTGACTGACAAAATCAACGGGGACTAGATCCCAATGCAGAGGATGGGGAGAAAACTCCAACAGTCCATCATGGTGAAGATGATGCAGATTTAGCCAAAGGGTATGGACAATATGAAGAGGGATTCTCATATAATGTCTCCAACCAACGTAAGACAAAGTGACAAAATATAGAATTGCAAGGTAAGTTTAAAAGGATAAAATGATCACTCTTTGAAGGAGAATCTGAAGAAGGAGCTGAAGCATGGTTAATTGACATGAGCAAGTACTTTCAAATTTATGACTACATCGATAAAATTGTAGCACTGTTAGCAGTTTATCAACTAAGGGGTAAAGCAACCCTTTGGTCCGAAGAAATCAAAACTGTGAGAAAAATTGATGATGAACAAGTTAAGTGGCAGGAGTTTCAAAAGTATTTCAAGGATAAATATCTAACTGAGTGGTACTATGATGAAAAAGCAAAGGCATTCCATGATTTAAGGTTGGGAATGTTGACCATGGATGAATATGTGAAACGACTTACTTCCCTATTATGATATATCCCATATATGCACGAAGAGAAGGCCAAGATTCAACGATTTATTAGCAGACTACCCAACTTCATGAAGGAAAATCTAGAATTTGATTATCGTGGAATAATGGATGATGCAGTACGAAAAGCCCGTATTTGTTATCAAGAAATGAAACAGATCACTAATGGAAGGAATGTATAGCAAAGTACCTATAGAAAAATTCCAAGGAACAAGTAAAAGGTTCTAGCCTACACCAAGAATAGACGATTGGAGATGTTTAATAAACCTGCAAATGACCAGCAGCCAAAAGAACCACTATAATTTTGAGGATGTGGAGAATCCCACTCATAAAAAAACTGCGCCACGCGGGGCTAGAACAGAACAACTTTCAAATATGAAAGAGGCCTCCACACTTGGAGATGTAGCAAGGAGCATGCCCAAAATTAACGCTTCTTTAGATGATAATCAAGCAAAGTACTAGCCCACAATGTTTGAGTGTGAAGGTATGATTGTTGATCAACATGTTTATATTTTTTTTGATCTGGGTGCCAGCCTAAGCTATATTAGTCCTCAAGTTGTAGAGAAATGTCAACTATAAAGAAACAAGTTTAAAAAACCTTGGTTGGTTTAACTAGCCATAGGGACAAAAAGAAGGGTATCTATGCAAACATAACATTGTCCTATAACACTTTTAGGACAATCAATCCATGTCAACCTTAATATAATTCCTTTGGGTTCATATGACGTACTAATATGGATGGATTGGATGGAAGGGCATTAGTCCCTTGTCAACTATAAGTTATCTCATGGAATTAGGACACAGAAAGGGAATATAAGGAATCAAGAAAAATATTAAGTTACTTCCTGTTATTGCTAATCATTTTGGAAGGTATATTAGGAAGGGTTGTTAGATTTATGTTGTCCAAGTAGGATACACCAATTCCAAGAGTAAAATGACTTCTTTCAAAAATATTATTATGATTCAGGAGTTTGTTGATGTGTTTCCTGAATCCATTCTTGGATTACCACCTAAGCATGATATTGATTTCACCATTGAATTAATACCTAGAGCAACTCTTGTTTCGTGAGTTCATTACTACATGAGCATCCATTAGCTAATAGAACTCAAAATATAGCTTCGGGAATTTCTGGATAAAGGGTACATTCACACTAGTGTATCCGCTTAGGGAGCCCCCATACTATTTGTGCAAAAGAAGGATGAAACTTTAAGGCCCTACATTGATTATTCTGAGCTAAGTAAATTGATTGTCAAAAACAAATACCCTTTACCACGTATTGACGATTTATTTGATCAAGTGTAGGGAGCTAGTGTGTTCTCAAAAAAGGACCTAAGGTATGATTACCACCAGATAGGGATAAAGAGAGAAGATATTTGAAAAACTGCATTTCAAACTCGTTACGACCATTATGAGTTCATGGTATTTCTTTTTGGCGTTACCATCACTCGAGCTACTTTTATGAGCTTGATGCACAATACTTTTCCGCCATTTTTAGATAAATTTGTACTAATATTTATTGATGATACAAAAAACTCTAAGAATCTGGAGGAGCATGAAAATCACTTGAGAATAGTATTGCATATTTTGTGGGGTAATCAGCTATACATGAAGTATAGCAAGTGTGACTTTTTCAAAAGTTAAATATAGTATCTGGGTCATGTTATATCAGCGGCGGGAAGAGCTGTGGATCCAATAAAGATTAAAGCCATTATGGAATGGAACACCATAAAGAATGTTCTTGATATTAGATCCTTTTTGGGCTTAGCCAGCTACTGCTGTCGATTCATTAAAGGTTTTTTGAAAATAGCTCTTCCTATGACCTCTTTGTAAAAAAAGTGGTGTACCTTCCAATGGACAACTAAATGTTAGCAATGTTTTAAACAGTTAAAACATTTACTTACTACTACCCCTTTGCTAAAAGTCGTAGATCCAGAAAAACCCTTTTGCGGTTTGCATGGATGCATGTAGGGATGATGTCAGAGGGGTATTAGCACAAGAAGGGAAGGTTATAGCCTTTGAATCACACAAATTGAAAGAATATGAACAATGATACTCTGCATATGATCTTGAATTGACAGTAGTAGTACATGCTCTTAAAATGTGGCGACAATACCACCTAGGGAACAAATTTCTATTATTAAGAGATCATAGAAGCCTTACTAATTTCTTTAACCAATCTAGCTTAAACTTCGACAGGCCAGATAAACTATGTTCTTGAGCGAATCCATCCTTGACATGAAGCACCATAAGGGGAAGGAAAATCAAGTGGCTAAAGCACTAAGCAAAAAATTATATTGCCTTTATGAAGTACAATTTAGTTAATAACAATCTAACCTTCCTAATGTTATCAAAGAAGCATCTCTCAAAGACCCAGAATATGCTTTCCTTTGGCAGTAGGCATTCATAGCTTAGGAAAAAGGGGAATAATATGATTATGGTATAAATCCAAATAAAATGTTAACATTCAAAAACAAAATATATATTCCTAATTAGAATTATGTCAAACAATTTTTATTGGACGAGTTTCTTAAGAAGAGTTACGCCGCTCACGTAGGATACCAGAAACTATTTTTTGCCATTAGGAAAAGTTATTTATGGCCATGTTTAAGGAAGGATGTTGCTGAGTATCTATCCAAATGTTTGGAGTTCCGATTGGTGAAGGTGGAACATTAGCATCCCGCTGGTCCATTCCAACCATTACCCACTCTTGAGTGGAAATGGGAGACGATCACGCTATACTTCATCACCGGTTTACCTCGTACTAAGAAATATCATGACTTAATCATGTGGTGGTGGACATGATAAGAAAAGAAACTCATTTCATACCTATAAAATCCACTTACAAAACTATGGAAATTGCATACATATTTATGAGGGAAATCTTTTGGTTGCACGGGATACCCATGGTGGTAGTCTCTGACAGGGATGTAAAGTTCACATCCACATTTTGGAAAACCCTCTTCTCTGGGTTAGGTACCCAGATTGAATTTAGTACTTCTTACCATCCACAAACAGATGGCCAAGCAGAGAGAGTAAATCAAATCCTCGAGGACATGTTGAGGATGTTTGTGATGGAAAAACCACATAAATGGGAGGGCTAGCTACACTTGGTGGAGTTCGCCTATAATAATAGATATCATGAATCTCTAGGCATGACCACTTTTGAAGTATTGTATGGGAGAAAGTGCAGGGTACCCACAGATTGGGATAGCCCATTTAATAGATTAACGCTAGGTCTTGATATGTTAGTTGAAATGGAGGATATAGTTAAAAAGGTCAGAAATAATTTAGAATTCGCCCAAGATAGGCAAAATATCTATGTAGATAAGAAAATACCACATAAGGAATTCCACTTGCGGGATCATGTATACTAAAAAATAAAACCCCGAAAAAGTACCTTACAATGGAAGGGTTGTCCTAAGTTAGCACCATGGTACTATGGGCCATTTGAAATCTTCGAATGGATTGGACAAGTAGCATATAGGCTAGCACACACAGGACATATCCAAGACCATAATAGTTTCCATGCTTCATTGCTAAAAATCTATGTGTACAATCCTCAACATATAATTAACATGAAAATTATATAGGTAGTAAATGAATATGAATATGATAGGTAACATATGAATTGTTGTTTTGGAAATTGTTGGCAATAGATTATAATTAGTGTAGGTTGAACTAGAGGGAGCATTTCTGGGAAAGCCTCTTCATATTCCCAATCGGAGAGAAGCCATATTGTGGGAACGAGCCATCACCCATGTTAAAGCACAGTGGAATCAATTTGGCGTGGAAGAGGTTACTTGGGAATAAGAGGAAACTATGCAAAAATCTTATTTGACACTATTTTCTTGAAAGACACACCGAGGAAAGTGTTCCTCATAACGGGGGGAAGTTGTAACACCCTATGTTGCATAAATATTTACTTTGTTACTATGTTTTACTTATTACCTAAAAAAATTTATTTGTTTAACATAGATTATTAAATAATTAAGGCTGAGAAGCCATACCATATCTTGTTATCTATTAATTAAGAATTTAAATAGTTTTCCAAAATAACTCAGAGAAAGAGTTAATAACTCCTAAGAAAATTACAAAAAATTGTTGATATGTTTCCCTCAAAAGGGAAAGGAGGGAGAATCCTACGGGGGCTGGAAAAATACACAGAAAAAGGAACCATAAATTATGCTACCTAGATTTTCCTTGAGTTGGACAAAACCAACCAGTGGGAAAAATATGGATTATAGTCGAAACAGTATGTGACTTGAGGCTCAACTGTGGTCGTGATCCCCAAGATAGCAGAATGCAATAGACATATTAGACTATCAGGAGTAGGAAGACCTTGAAGGGGGAAACTGGATGTAATCACCAGATTTGTGGCTAGGTGGTGAGACCTCCCAAGAAAGGGAATACTTACATGGTTATAATAAAAAGAAAAAGAAAAAGTAGTGTACTTTGTGGTTGGTAATCATTAGCTAAAAGAGGTTATTATTATTCCTTAATGGATAGTTAACATTTAGAGTGATTACTAGAAATATTATATCATTATATTGTTGGATACATTATGTCATTATTTATATTGCTAGTATATTATGATATTTATATACATCGATGTATAATAAGGAAGTACTACTTATAGCATAAACCTCTCCTGAAAAATAATCCAAACCCATTTGAGAATAATAATGCATCAACCATTAGCCCCACGGGGTAGGCAAGTTGGTAATCGCGCTGCGGTGTAGTTCGTCTGTAAAGCGGACTTTGTATTTGAGGTCACGAGTTCAAATCCCTGGACTTACCTAGAGCTATGTTATAGTGGGCAGGTGAAGTTCCAAGGGGTTGTAGTGGGGGTGGCCAGAATTGACCCCATGTTACATGAGTTGCGAGGCTGTCCTAGTTTTCGATTCCCTTGTCATCAAAGAAAAAAAAATAATGCATCAACGATTTATAGAGGTTAACAAAATAATGGTCTATGACTTGTATGTGTGAATACTCCTTCTATTATTCAACCATAGTTTACACCTTAGAAAATTAAACATGTGTTAAAAATAAGCATAGAAACATACATTCTGGAATCATAATCTTTCAATAGACATGAATAGCATTATCTCTGAACAGCTACAATTTAAGATATTAAACACAAAATACAGTGAAACTTCATTCATGAAATTGTCAATGCAAGTTATTTCACTACAGATTCAACTTTAGCTTTAACTTGAACTATACAAAGTAATAGATGCAATATATGAGGGTTCTTCATGGTCGTTAGTCAAGTTTCAAAGGAGCAACCATGAGCCAACTCCCAATCTTACACCAAAGCTTCAAAACTATTAAGGATGAGAATCTTTGACACAAAAAAGTAATCGAAACAATTAAATTGTGCATATTCGGCCATGAACTAGAAAACTAGACACACGATGGCGATCAACCAATTCAAAATCAAATGAAGTCAAACTTACAGAATATTATAAAAGTACAGATGAGAATCAAGAATTGGAATAGAATTAGTGGAATTTATACCCATAAATGAGTCCATATCATATTGGTTCAGAAAACTATTATGCTGCTAGATAAATCAAATTAAAACCCATGTCCAATCTTTCACAGTACTTACAGTTCTAAACTCAGTTTGAGCCCTAACATGAGATCCTTCCCTCCAAATTGAGAAACTCAAAAAATTAACTTGATGGGGTGAAATAAATTCATAACCATTTAATGTCTGAGATCTTTGCGTGGGTGATAAATTTGCCAGAAGGGCTTGAAGAATGACCAAACTGTATTAAAAGCATAGAAATCGATGTAAGAGAGCCATCATACCCCAAACCATTCTAGATATTCATATGTCTGAGCTTAACTACATTCATAGAAATGCTGAAGTTAAAACCTTGAAGCGAAACTGAAGTAAATATTTGACACGGAAGAAAGATTCAGGGGTTCATGCTTACTTGAGATGAAGAAATTATGAGCGGAAGGAGGCAATGCACAACTGGAAACCCTGTAATATTCATTAGAGGCTCACAATAGACAGATTTTAAATGATAGAACTACTACAACCTGTCAGGTCATTACCTTAAGAACACCATAGGATACCGACCTGATCTACGTTGGGGTGTGTTGACCAACATTTAATTGAATCATCTGCATCCAAGAGCCAAATAAGAAGAATTAGATTGTTTTGTTTGAAAACATAAATGTGAAGAGGGTTTTAGCACCTTAACACTCACGATGCGATACCTGAAGGTATGTTGGACTTGTTGATGTGAGGAAGTCGAACCGCACCACCATTCTCCATCAAAGCTACACTCAAGTTGTAGACCTGAGCTACAAGTCCTCCTTGCACGACAAAATGAAAATTCCTTACAGCATATCCATTGATTCCTAGTGATAAACTCTTATAACATGAGAGCCTTATATCATCACCGATCCTATGTTGTAAGATAGGCTAGGTGCCTTCACAGTCCAGATATTTCTGCTGAGTCCAATCGGTATTAAATGTCAGTGCTACAAGTGTCAACCCAAACCTCGAGATCATCTATGCCTTTAAGGCATTTCAATTATCAAGGATGTGCGCCAATAGGGATTACATCAAGGTTAGATTATATGCAGACTTGGAGGACGATTCATTTATGACACCTTAACCCATTGCATGTACCAAAGCCTTTAATCATTATTTAAGCCTCAATAAGGTTAAGGAGATTAATCTTATAAAATAATTTTTTTTATGTCTTAAGTTTCTACATAAATTGATTTGTCGACCTGAAAATCCTTTAAATAAAGAGAATAAAATAGCTTAAGCATAAAATCCAAACAATATTCGCTCTATTAAAAAATAATACTTAATAAAAGGGTTAAAATGGAAACTGCTTTATATAATCTAGAGATATTATTATTATTATTATTTAAACTATACATAATATATAAATTGTTGACATTGAAACAATTTTATTTAACATAAGCATTGAAATATTTTATTTATGGATTACATTATCCAAATTAAAGTTTTTTTTCTTTTAATACATTTTATAATATATAATAATATAATAAATATACACTTAAATATTGTTTAATTTTATATATTTACATATTTTATTTAGGATGTACATTGTTTTTTTATTTGTTATTAAAAAATTTTAAATGCCACATATTAATTTTATATTAAGAATAAGAATTGAATTAATAATGACATAAGGAAGGAATTTAATTTTTTTTATTTCAATTATTTTATTCTTTGGAAGTTGAAATATTTTATTGCCATTATGTTAATTTTATTCTAAAGTTGGTATTGAAATAAATTAGTTAACATGGATATTAAAATGGTTTGTTTACATGTCCAATTGAAGTATGAGAATCTAAATAATATCAAATTTATTTGTTGTTTGTTTTAATTACTTTAAGATAATTTTAAAATTTGATATATATTTATCTTATTTCATATTGATTTTACATGGACATGAAAATATTTTATTTATAATGGAGAGTGACACTGAAATAGCTTTACCATACCTCTTTTATATTGGGTTGTAATATCATTAATATGCTACTAATTTTTATAATATTTTTACGTAAAACTAACCAAATATGTATATTTGTCTTTTATTTTCATTATAGTCAAAGTCATTTTCTAATTTAAAAGATATTTTAGTTTATTTAAAAAGAATATATGTCAACTTGATGTTGACCACAAATAGAATTACACATCATCCTCTCTATTCAAAAATATTTAAAAGTTGAAAAAAAAATAAAAAAATGTATATATATATATATATATATATATATTAATTTAGTAAAGGAATGTGGAATGTTGGGATTAATAGTTTTCTTTAAATATGGCCTTTCCTTCTTGTTGCGATTGATACCCATTATCCTATCAATTTTTTGGCTATACATTGTGTGATTTATATAAGAGTGGGAAAGTTATTTTTACGATGATCCCATATGTGATATTTACTTGTAATAAAATTCAAGATGATGATAATCTTAATTTATTATAACAATTAATCACTATCTAATATGTTATTAAAAGGCTTCTATGGTAGGTGAGGATGATGTCCATTTCTTATATTGCATTATACTAGTGTTGATGTTTTAATTTGACTATTAAGAGATGGAATCTGAAACACAACGTGCCTATTTTGCCTTCTTGTATTGATGATTGAGAATGATAGAACATGAAATGTATGTGATAGTCTATATTGTGATGAGGCTTGAGCTACTCCATTATATTATGATTTAATTTAGAGTGATATTTTCTTATGGTGATTAGCATGATTAATAATTGTGATGTTATATTGGATACTATATATGTTTGTCATTTAACATGCCTATTGATCTTTTGAGGCTTTATATTATTGATGACAAAATTCAATGAAGCATTGGTATGCTTACCATTGACAATAGCATTTTTGGTCATGATGATGATCACATGATTGACCCTTTTGAATCATGTTCTTGATGTAATTCATGTTATGATGTTATATATTTGTGATGATAGTGTTACAAACACATTTTTATATTGAAAATAAAATATATAATGGAAGTGAAAGGGAAATGGAGTCAAGGGGAGGGATTACGGTGAGGATGCTCTCCAATCTATCTGATGTAAAAGTGAAAAATGAAAAGTGATTGTAACTCACTATTACGCTATTTCTGAGAGTTGTAAATTCACCCTCAAGACCAAGTTCACCATTACATGGAAATATGAAAGAAAATTTGTAGTATCTAGAAAATGTTACATTAAGATTGATTGAGATAAATGATGCTTTCCAAATAATAAATATTGGATAATGAGGAAGTTCTCTATAATATTATTGTTTTTATGATAGAATTTGTGAAGTGGGGTTTATGTCATTCGTTGACAAAAAATATAAGCTTCTCTAATACAGTCGATGTGGACAAAGGGGTTGGGAGTGTCTACATCACTAGTGCCTAATTAATATCCATTTTAGCAAGGTTTCTTATGCCATTTTTAATCTAAATATATGGGATGACACTACTGAGTACGACGATAAGCACTAGATGATAGCTGCTATATTAAGATATTTAGAGAGTAGGATAAAAGTGACATGTATAGTTGTGTTCACCAAAAAAGAAAAATGGTAGTCATACATTTTCTTGTGTGAGAGATATTTCTATGTTTCATCACGATAAAAAGTGATAAAGGTTGTAGTAATAAATATATATGCACAATCCACACGAGGTTTGCTAACCTATAATTTTAGGGTCCTCTCCACCATAGAGAGTTTAATCAACTAATAATCTCCCTATGGTAATCCTTTGGGATATGTTTGAGTTAATTGTAGGGGATACCACCTTTGGCTATCGTTTTTTGCACTAGATGAGAGAGTGGTAGAAAGATTCCAACATTTTATAGGCTATGGTATGGATGTTAGGAAAAAATATGAAGGGACGGGGGGGTGGGGTGGTAAATCCATATTTTTTGTTGACTTTAACTGCCAATTTCACACAAAATTATATACATTACTATTAATCATGCAACATATCTCTCTATGCTACTTTAATGAATGTAAACTGCATGTGTTTAGATTACTTAACTTTTCATAGCATCCATTAGATGTTTAACTTAATCATTACATTATTAGCTCACTGACCTTATAGTATGCAATAAAGAGCAAATAATTCACAACACATAAGAAACAAGTCAACACATGTGAACACCAAGATTTCAATTGAAAACCCAATGTGGGAGAAAACCACCACTATTGTCATCTCTATATTCTTCTCTTATTATAATGGAAAATCATTATGTCATTATGTTGTGATGGACAAAGTTGTTACCAACACATAGACACCTACCTACAAGAGGCTACAACCTCCACTTGCTCTCTAATGCCCACTGGAAGAGAACTACAACCCCCTGATCTTGTTTATCATCTCTTAATGGAAAGGAGCTCCTACCCCATTATCGAAGGCTACAAACCTCAGTACTTTTTGGACCAAGTTTCATATTATTTCACAGTGGATCCACATGTCAATCAATCATCAAAACATGTAGGCCGCGTTTCACCAAATTTTCACACTAAACCCATACCACCAATAATCCTAAACCATAATATTAAATAAAAAAGTATGAAACATTGAAGTATTCTAAACAAACTAAACCACTAAAGCATTGACGCTGAATACTGAAGGAAACCAATCATGGAAATGAATATCAAATCAATGCAATACTAAATAATATTGGCATACATCAACCATTCAATCATTCACTAGTTAATAATGCTATTAGATACAAGAAAATCATCACAAAAATAATTTTCAATCATTGCAAACCTCATCAATATCATCTTCAAAATGTATACACAGCTATTCTAAAGTATACCCATGTATATACGTCCTTACTATGGATAACATCTGCATACAAATCCCAATTATTTGAATCATATTAGATTATCAAATTGAATCATTGTATGAATCGTTGAATCAATGAAGTAGTGATTCATAATATAAAATAATCACTCATTGAATGTAATATCATCATTGATCAATATACCAAGCCAAAACCAATTCAATCCATTCAAAACTTCTAGACACATATTATCATGTTCAATAAACCATTGGTAGATAATAAAAGATAAGTAAAACACCATCAATTGTCAGTAGTAATTCAAACACTGATAAAATTCAACTTAGGATGTATACGTGATAGTCTTTAACTAGATCTATGAATATACACTCTTATCATGCATAAAACCTATGTATATATTTCAACAAATTGAATTCCAAAACCTGAATTAGGTATTAATGTAAACAAATTATTTTAGAATATATCGAATGAAAATTGCATACATATATTTAAATTACTGAAAAAAACTTCATCGCAGATCACCTATCAAACCCAGATAGTTGCACACATATTTTAAAAGGGTATAAATCTCATTGGATATATTAATGATCATAATTCTACCATAATCACAAATATTTCATTCTTGGACATTCATAAAAGGATGTCAATCAATCTTATATTCACTACAAGTTCAGATCTCTTAGATTTGAACCTTTTCCTTGCTCCTTGGCGCACTCTTCTTCCAAATTATATCACACGTGAATGACTCATTACATTGCACAAATATATCCTTGATCTCCATCTCATTATATAGCTTTTTCATTTACCAATACCTTAGGAAAATACTTTGGTTATGTCGTTAGTATTCATTGGTGGGATCAAATAGACGTTTTCATCACAATTACTATGGGAAATTATGATGGTAATGACCTTGGTATCTAGTTTTCCATGGTTCAGATTATGTATGTGACTTTTTATGAAAAGCGCTCCATATGTACAAAAATCTTCTTCTCAAGGGTCACATATACTTTTCAAATTTCACAATTCCCATCTTTTCTCAAGTGAAACTTGTACTAACGTTGCCCACATACTTCCTCATTTCTGAAATACCTATACGAACATCCCTTTCATCTATATTAATTCCATGACCATCATATTCTAGCTAAGTAGATATCAATAATATATTTTTATCAAGGACAACATGTTAGACATAATTCCACAATCTCCGCCTTTGGACTTGATGGAAACCACTATGGTGTTTGGAAACCACTTGCAAACACCAAGTCTTCTATCACCCTATGACATGAAGGGAAAATGGTTGAACTAGGTTGAATGAAGTACTCCCCTTGTAATCTGAATATTTTATGTCTTATCTTCTTATATAAATAATGAAAGTTGTATATTGATCGTGTTCCCTTGAGCATATGTTAGTTTTGCAAATGATATATAATAAAATAACAAGGCTATACATAAACAAATATGACCTTTCCTATCACCAATTACTCTAAAATCCACCATCAAACATAATGGGGTGATATGTATGACCCAAATTTTACAATAATCACCCATAATAATGTGGTACATATATAGGAGAACCTGATCCCAACAATGCATACATGACAAAATATTACAGTGATTACAACATGGATCTTTCCAAAAGCTTTACAAGAGTCATATAAAGATTTCAACAATGAAGTTTCTTTTTTATAAAATCCATGATACTCATCGACAAATACCATGCTTCAAGGAGATACCAACAACATAATCAGTGGATGACAACAACATAAAAAATAACAACATGGACACCCTCATCATCATGAACCATTCAACTAGATAAGAGAGTGTAGCATGAATAACATACATACCCACCTCATTAAGTGCATTAAGATGTAACATCAATCAATAATAAGGCACCATCCATAACTTAATCATTTTCAACTCAAGCGTCATTGATACCCATGACAGTGGCAATAACAGATATGTTTTTAGTAGTGAATAAGATTGATGAAATCAGTAATAACCATGAACTCATCATAGAATCCATCATGAAAAAATGAGTACTGAAGAGGACAATAATTCCAACAATGAAATGTTATAAGCATAAGAGATGCTCCACCTAAACCTATGTAAACTCTTTCTCATCAATTTTCGTATTATATCCATCTCATCAATCAACAAATGAAAAAAATAATCATTTTAACAACATCAATAATATATGCTTTTATAATAAATCATAAACTCATCATGAACCAACATCATACGGAGAAGCATATTAACATCATTATTAGACTGCAACAAATAAATGTTTGAACTAGAAATCCAATAATGAACTCATGGAATCACATTAGAAGCTCCCCATGACTTTGTGCCACTTCTTTATCATCTCATAAAACCATACATGCTTGACTGAGTAAAAAATCGCATATACACATAACTTTCATTTAACAGAAATGCGTGCATAATGTGAAATGTTTATTTTTCATAGCCACAACTCCCGTTGAATATGAAATGTATATTACTATTATGTTAGAACAATTATTAAAGTGAAGAGGTAGGAAGCAATCATAACTTTTTTCCGAGATAAAGGATTCATGTGGAAGAGGCTTGATGAATAAATCTGCAACTTGTTCCTTTGAAGGTATATTTTCCAACATGAATTTTTTTCAAGAACTTGTTCTCTAAGAAAATGATATTTGATTGGAATGTGCTTAGATTTTGAATGCATGAGACGATTTTTAGAAATAATTATGGCACTAGTGTTGTCACAAAGAATAGGTACAAGTTGAGGAAACATGACTTGAATGTCTTGTAATGTTTAGATAATCCATAGAAGTTGAGTACAAGAAGAAACATCACTAACATATTATGCTTCAGTTGCTTCAACAGTTTATAAAGCAATAGAAATTTGTTTCTTACTGCACCATGAAATTAAGTGCGGTCCCAAATAGAGTGCTTCTCCACTAAAAAATTTTCGGTCATCAACATTACCTGCCCAATTTGCATCTGTGTAAGCATGAAGTGAAAAATTAGTGCTTTTGGGATACCATAGTCCAAGATATTGAATTCCTTGTAGATACTTGAATATCCTCTTGACTTCTTTGAATTGTCCAACTATGACAACTTCATGCATAATGTTTTGTTCTTGTACCAGTAAGATAAATCAACTTATCAATCATAGATCTTTATTCAGGTTGATTACTTAAAGGAAAATCATCATTTTAACTAAGATTCAATCATGTTACCTTGGGTGTGCATACATGTTTATAGTCTTATAGTCAATATTTCTTCATAATATGCTTGAGATACTTTGTTTGGGAAAGGAAGATACCATCCCTGTGATAAGCCTCATCATTGCGTAATTATGTGGGCCTTAATTCACCTCCTAGCTTAGTCAAATGAACTATTCTCATAACTTATTGCATACTTTTGATTATATTTTGTTTATGAGATGAGTTAGAGTTGGATATTTTTCTTTGTGGTCTAATGTGCATTGAATGCAGGATTAAAGGATAAAACCAAGGAATTTTGGCAAATACCATCATAAGAACTCAAATGAGACAAGGGAAAGGGATTATAGGAGGTAATTACTCCTCATTTACTACCTATCCATTCGAATATTCCTCCATCAACTCAAAGTGCAAACAACTAAGTTATGAGGACTAGAAGGCAAGCAAGCAAGTGAAAGAAAAAGCACCAGTTTATCTCGAGTTTGGGAGCCCAACCTGCCTAATTTTATGGAATTTATTGGAGACTTCAGATGTATAAGTAGAGAGGCATAGGACATTATTAGGATTCATATTTTTGATTGTAAAACTCTACTCTATTTTCGAGCTGCAATACTTGTGACAGTTTTTTATGTAATCCATTGTTTTGGTAATAAGAATGAGTTTTGTTTTGAGCCAACATTGAGTTAACTCAGAGGGTTTAAGCTCTTGTCCTAGGGCCAAACCCTAGTAGCCAAGGCTTCTCTTTATTGTACATGTATGCTAATATAGATTCATAGTTTAATTGTTCATTTTCTTAATAGATGTGTTTCCATTACAGCAGTGTAGATTAGATTGGTTGTGTGATAGTCTGTTTCCATTTGTGCCTTCTTTCAATTAGAAGGTTAGTAAGGAGAAAAAGGATCACCATAAGGCTATTATTAGGTGTCTCAGCCTCACTTCCACCCTCTGGGACCATGACTTGAGGAAGGGACCCTTCAGCAGCCTCAAAAACACAGATTTCTAGTTCTTACATGATATTTGGAGTTTGTTGTCTTTGATTCATTATTTGGTTCATGTTGCAAGAAAGATTTCATTGTCATATTTTTCCATCTCCATTTCTAAAATAATATCTCACTCATGCTTCCATTCCCTTCAACAACTTTCTTCATGCATAATATAGGAAAATTATTCATGCTTTTCTAGTTTATGAAAATGTATCTTGTTGCATAGTTCTTGGAAGACACACATGTTTTAAGAAAAGAAATTACTTTAGGAGGAGACCCAGACTTCATCACCAAAAACCATCCTCCACTTCATCCACCTTAACCATCTCTTGTTCCATTATCATCCTCAGTAGTTTTTTTTATCATTTTTCATTCTAATTCTGCTAGATACATTGAGTGAATATAGCCGTCTCTTATCACAAATATTGACTGATGAGTTCTCCTAGATCTTCTAACACACCATTCCACTCATCACACACCCTTTTGAAGCTTCCCAACACCTTCGACACCTCAAAATTAGCTCTCGGTTGTATCCTATAGGTTTCTTGTAATTTCTAGTACATCTTGTAGGTTTTCTTGAAACAACCTGTTTTGAGGTCGAATTAATGGGGAACATCTAGGAAGTCACAAAAAGCCTCCTAGGAACCTTCCACAGCATCCAACCACTCCATAAACCTTCTAGACATCCTCAATCACCTTCTATCCACATGTCACATCCACAAGAACAGTTAATTTACATACTTGATTCTGCCATAGAAACCAAGAAAAGTGAAAACACGTTTAGTTTAGTTTTTTGCTTACACACTAGTATGGTTTCATGTTGTTTACTTCTGTAGCTTAAATAGTAGCACGTGTTTAGTGTTGATTTAGCAATTCTGCTTAGCATAACTGTTTAAATGGTTAATTAGGATATGGTGTGATTTAGCGTTACATATTTTTTTCTTCATTACTGATGTAGAGTAGCTTTCTTAGAATAGATTTTCTCTTCTTCTGTCAAATAATCAAGCTTCTTCTGACTCTATAGAAGTTTGGCTTCGAACCCCTGCGTTCTCTCACTGGACGAACAATGAAAACAAGTAGGACCTTCACATGTGCTTGTGCATACAACACTGTCACCTCCAAGTTTGTACGAACCCCGGATTGATAAGTAACGTTGGTAGCCTAGGAGATGCAACATCTTTGCTGCAATACTAGCACTCATCACCATAGTTTGATGAACCTAAAGATCGAGAATGTACGTTAGCTCACCAAGTAAATACATTTAAAATTCATCTTGCATTGTGGAAGAAAATATTTGACTCATACATTCAACATTACCTTCAAACATGATGTCATCAATGTAAACCACTACTACCAAAAGTTTGTCTTTGTGATGCAGGAGCATCAAGACCATTTTTTTCATTTGTAAATATGTGATAAAGGGGGTGTGACAATTTTAATATTTTATTAATTAATTTGTTATTAAAATAGGAGAAGGTGAGGATTTTGTAAATATCCTTTTATTAATTAAGAGGATATGAGAGAATTGGTTAAAGATATGAGGAAATTTAATAAATTAAGGATTTTAGGGATAAAGAGCTATCCTTTAGAGATGTTGAGAGATTTAGGGGTTTGTTGAGGAATTGAAGGGATTGAGCATTTAATTTAATGATATTTTTTATATTGTATAAACATGAAGAAGTTTTAGAAAAAAAAGATAGAATAGGTGTGAGAGTGAAGAGTGAGTGTGAGAAGGGAGCAAGGGTTCTCCTTGAGAGCCTTTGGAAGTTTGTAAAAGGGCCAACAAAGCTTAACCATCTTGGTGGATGAGGCCATTAATTTGTAATAGCTATGATTAAATGGATTAAGGATTTCATGTCATTACTGTGTAATTAGTTTATGTACGATTGATGATAGAATTCTGTATGCGAAAATCCAGATTGTAAGTTTGTTGGGTTGCAGATTAATTTCAATATTGAATTCATATGGTGTTTCTAACACAAGTCTATGTTGGGTTTTTAAGTCTGTCAATCATGGAAAATGTTGAAAGCTACTGATATTCACCTGTGATTGTATGGAATTTTGAAATTCTGCGTTGATTCTAACGATTGTGAATTGATCAATTGCAAGTGGATTTCAGTTACAAATCATGGGTGGATAATAAGGAGTAGCGCTTGCACTAAATTGTTGTATGTAGAAGTCATATGAAATCGTTGAGTCTCTGCTTAGAAAGCATTGGGAAAATGAATCAAGGGTTACAGATTGTTTATAGCTGTAATAGAACGTCGGTAATATGCCTAAGATTCCATCATTGCCAAATCAAATGAGGGCCATATGATCTGCATGTGAAGCTAAATCGCTCGAAAGAAGAACTTTGAAGATGCATTCTGTAGAGAATTGTGCACACAGTAATAAATAAAGAGGTGAGATCGCCAGTTGGATCGTAGTTGATGGTTTTCCTTCTGAGGCGTTGTGCTTGGAATGATTCAGAACATAATCTGCATTGGGGTTGGTAAATGAAGTGTTGACAACCATCTACTGATCTATGGTATCAAATAGCAGGATCAGATATTGGCAGAACTTATCTTTTTCTACGGACAGCCATCAGTCTATCTCGAGCCGAGCGATACAGCAGCTTTACAATCAGACCGAAAATTGAACATCGGTGTCGTGCTTCTGGTGGCCAGGCTCCGGAATGTCATTGAGGGATTGTTCGATTACGTGCAAAATAACACTAAGGATAGCACTTTGTTTGGATTCAAAGGTGGCCCAACAGGAATAATAAAATGTAAATATGTTGAGATGACACAAGAGTTTGTGTATCCATATCGCAACGAGGGTGGCTTTGACATTATTTGCAGTGGCCGAGACAAAAATTGAGACTCCTGAACAGCTCAAGCAAGCGGAGGAGACTGTACTAAAGCTTGATTTAGATGGTCTTGTTTTCATTGGTGGAGATGATTCAAATACAAATGCCTGCCTTCTTGCAGAAAAATTGCCGAGTTGTTGAGGAGCGCGTGAGTTCCTACCGGTACGTATGGAGAAGGTAACACCTGGTACGTTTAATTGTTTGCGTGTAAGTCTTTTCTGGAATTAGGCATTCAAACATGTTATCAGGTTTGCATCATTTGGATGCATTGTAATTTGGATATCGATTCGAACCAGAACTTTTTCAATTGGGCCTGTGCAGCAGCGATTTAATCTTTTGTTTTCATGTGGATATTTTGTCCATATGATTGACTTTGCCTGGAGCGTTTCTTTCAAGTTTCTCGGCGTTGATGATGATAGTGAAGAAAGGTTATTGCAGCGTTGGATGCTGTTGGAGTCTTTACAGTCAGAGTTAATGAATTGCCTGTTTTATGTTTATGAATGGAGAATGCCAGGGTATGAAATCGCCGAGATTGGAGTGTTAGAGTGTTAGTTGGGTAACAACTTAATTACATTTTTAATCCTTAGTCATAGGAAAAAATCCTGGGTATGTTGCAAATAGGTGACCTTGCATCATTTTTGGTATCAGAGCCGGAATGCTCTGTTGAAATGTTTATCTTCTGAATGAGGACGAGAAGGCTTTTATTGGAAACTAAACTTTATTTTTGACTATATGAATGTTGGTTTTATGTAAATACGAGTATGTTGAATAAAGTTTTGTATGAAAGTTTATTGAGAAGTGGATTAAATGAAGTCCACACGTGAACAGATGTAGTTCGCAAAGGAGGGGAAGATGACTGTTGATAGTCATTTTAGAGGTTCTGGAAAAGACCTCAACAGAGGAAGGAAGAGGGAAAATGCCAAGGTAAGTGGCATATGTGAACAGTTGACAGATGAAAAGTACGAGCGGGAGAAAGTCGAAATAGAAATTCAACTTGAATTGTTAATGGAGTTGTTGCAGGAAAATGTGAGAAACCAGAGGCATGGTTGGACCATGAGAAAGAAGGTAAAGTGGCAGAAGTTGCATGCAAGAAGAGAAAAGCAGGTAAAGATGGAGGAGCTGAGGAAGCTCGAGCAGATGTTGAGTTGTAGAGAACTCAGAGAGGTTGAGTTGAAAATGGATGTTTCCATTTGTGGGCCGGAACATGGCGAAATTCTGGGTGAAGAGATCAATGAGGAAGATCTCATGAACTATTGGGATAGTTCAGAAGCATCTGAAGAGGTAATGATGAGAGAAACATGTAAGGCTATGAAGCCTTGTAAATTTTCTCATAATTCATGTATGTTTGCAGGATGTGCGATAGACGGTGAGCAGTCTGATGGAACTGTCACAAAGGACAATGAAGTTCTTGAGGTAAAGTCTGGTAGAGAATTCCTTTCGGAGAAGGAATGTGATGATTGGTCAACAGAAAATGAAGGTATGGAAAGTTGTGTAAAATTTCCGAGTTCTACTCCAGGTGAGATTGTGTAGTTGTATCTGAAGTTAGATCTTCAGAAGAGAGAGTTGGAAAAGCAGAGGATCTATGTTCAGGAAAAGTTGTTGGAAGACACAGAACATGGGAATATTTTCCAAACAGATGATGTGGAAAAGGGACTAACTGATAGTCTCACAGAGGAATTGAATCAGCATACTGAGATCCCGACAGAGGGAAGTGAGGCATTGATGCCTTGTGATTTTTGTTTTAACATGTGTTTTGTGAATGCAGGAATTGTCGCCGGTGCTGAGAAACATTTGACTCAGCAGAACAGTAAGTTAAAGAGAAAAGAAGTTCTCTGTTCCAGAAAACAAGAGGGGGTGGATGATCGGGTGGCAGTCAGAACAGAGAGCAGCATAGAGGCAAGAAATCAGCAGCATAAAGTGTGGAGACCTGGAGAAGAACAACAGAGAGAAGCAACGGCAAATGCAAAGTTACAGTATAAGATATGGGATCCAGGCATACACAAATCCGAACAAATGATCAGGTGATCATGGTCAATTTCAACATTGGGAGTCTGATGCAGGAGCATCAAGACCATGTTTTTCATTTGTAAATATGTGATAAAGGGGGTGTGACAATTTTAATATTTTATTAATTAATTTGTTATTAAAATAGGAGAAGGTGAGGATTTTGTAAATATCCTTTTATTAATTAAGAGGATATGAGAGAATTGGTTAAAGATATGAGGAAATTTAATAAATTAAGGATTTTAGGGATAAAGAGCTATCCTTTAGGGATGTTGAGAGATTTAGGGGTTTGTTGAGGAATTGAAGGGATTGAGCATTTAATTTAATGATATTTTTTATATTGTATAAACATGAAGAAGTTTTAGAAAAAAAAGATAGAATAGGTGTGAGAGTGAAGAGTGAGTGTGAGAAGGGAGCAAGGGTTCTCCTTGAGAGCCTTTGGCAGTTTGTAAAAGGGCCAACAAAGCTTAACCATCTCGGTGGATGAGGCCATTAATTTGTAATAGCTATGATTAAATGGATTAAGGATTTCATGTCATTACTGTGTAATTAGTTTATGTACGATTGATGATAGAATTCTATATGCGAAAATCCAGATTGTAAGTTTGTTGGGTTGCAGATTAATTTCAATATTGAATTAATATGGCGTTTCTAACACAAGTCTATGTTGGGTTTTTAAGTCTGTCAATCATGGAAAATGTTGAAAGCTACTGATATTCACCTGTGAATGTATGGCATTTTGAAATTCTGCGTTGATTCTAACGATTGTGAATTGATCAATTGCAAGTGGATTTCAGTTACAAATCATGGGTGGATAATAAGGAGTAGCGCTTGCACTAAATTGTTGTATGTAGAAGTCATATGAAATCGTTGAGTCTCTGCTTAGAAAGCATTGGGAAAATGAATCAAGGGTTACAGATTGTTTATAGCTGTAATAGAACGTCGGTAATATGCCTAATATTCCATCATTGCCAAATCAAATGAGGGCCATATGATCTGCATGTGAAGGTAAATCGCTAGAAAGAAGAACTTTGAAGATGCATTCTGTAGAGAATTGTGCGCACAGTAATAAATAAAGAGGTGAGATCGCCAGTTGGATCGTAGTTGATGGTTTTCCTTCTGAGGCGTTGTGCTTGGAATGATTCAGAACATAATCTGCATTGGGGTTGGTAAATGAAGTGCGGACAACCATCTACAGATCTATGGTATCAAATAGCAGGATTAGATATTGGCAGAACTTATCTTTTTCTACGGACAGCCATCAGTCCATCTCGAGCCGAGCAATACAGCGGCTTTACAATCAGACCGAGAATTGAACATCGGTGTCGTGCTTCTGGTGGCCAGGCTCCAGAATGTCATTGAGGGATTGTTCGATTACGTGCAAAATAACACTAAGGATAGCACTTTGTTTGGATTCAAAGGTGGCCCAGCAGGAATAATGAAATGTAAATATGTTGAGATGACACAAGAGTTTGTGTATCCATATCGTAACCAGGGTGGCTTTGACATTATTTGCAGTGGCCGAGACAAAAATTGAGACTCCTGAACAGTTCAAGCAAGTGGAGGAGACTGTACTGAAGCTTGATTTAGATGGTCTTGTTTTCATTGGTGGAGATGATTCAAATACAAATGCCTGCCTTCTTGCAGAAAAATTGCAGAGTTGTTGAGGAGCGCGTGAGTTCCTACCTGTACGTATGGAGAAGGTAACACCTGGTACGTTTAATTGTTTGCGTGTAAGTCTTTTATGGAATTAGGCATTCAAACATGTTATCAGGTTTGCATCATTTGGATGCATTGTAATTTGGATATCGATTCGAGCCAGAACTTTTTCAATTGGGCCTGTGCAGTAGCGATTTAATCTTTTGTTTTCATGTGGATATTTTGTCCATATGATTGACTTTGCCTGGAGCGTGTCTTTCAAGTTTCTCGGCGTTGATGATGATAGTGAAGAAAGGTTATTGCAGCGTTGGATGTTGTTGGAGTATTTACAGTCAGAGTTAATGAATTGCCTGTTTTATGTTTATGAATGGAGAATGCCAGGGTATGAAATCACCCAGATTGGAGTGTTAGAGTGTTAGTTGGGTAACAGCTTAATTACTTTTTTAATCCTTAGTCATAGGAAAAAATCTTGGGTATGTTGCAAATAGGTGACCTTGCATCACTTTGTCATATTTTATATATAGATTGCTATTTACAAATCCTTTCTTGAATCCTTATTGTTGAAGACACCTAAAAAGAGGATAATACCGTGCATGAGGAGCATGTTTTAAACCATCTAATACGTTGTTAAGTTTACAACTAATATTTTAATCATTGATAAGTATGAATCCTTTGAGTTTTCAATATAAACTTCTTCTTGTACGCCACCAATTAAAAATGCAAATTTAACATCTATTAGATATACGTTGAAGTTACAATAGATGGAAAATGCAAGAAACACTCTTATGGCTTCAAGTCTAGTTAAAGGTGTAAATGTCTCTTCAAAGTCTATCCATTCCTACTAAGTGTAGCCTTTGAATAAAAGTCTTGTTGTGTTTCGAACTACTTCTCCATTTTCATTCAATCTGTTTTTAATTCCCCAGTTTGTCCCAATTACTTTGTCTCATGTATGGTTTGTTTCTATTTCATTACGTTCTTAATTCATTACCCTAACCAAACATTTATATTTTCTTTCTTGATGATCAAAAAAATGTTCTTCTACTATGTAATTCTACTTCTTTATCACCTAGAATTTAAGATTCAGGAGGATTTTTCTGAATGTACCTTAATGGAGTTTTTTTTACACACCTCAATTTTCATTTCCTTCTTCTGAATCTTCTCTTTTTTCTTCTCTTACAACTTCTTGGATATTAGGAGGGAGTTTTTGATCCTCTAATTGTACTTCTATTTTGGTACCAATGGACGCTTCATCAATCACAACATCTATACTTTCAACAATATTTTTGATCCTCTTATTATAAAAATTATATCCTTTTCTTCTGAAAGCGTGTCTAAGAAGTATTCCTTCATCTACTCTAGATTCAGACTTTACAAGATTATCATCATTTTTCCTTATAAAAAAAATTCTTCGAAAAATTCTAAAGTGTTTTAAAGTTGCAGGTTTTCCATGCCAGAGTTCATATGGATTTTCATCACAATTTAATCGAATATGGGCCTCGTTAAGTATATCAAAAGTTTTATGTACTCCTCCTCTTGGGACTGTGTGAGGTGTTGTTGGCTTATTTGGGATTCACCCAGGTTCGGAAGAATTATTTAGCCAAACAAATCCCACAGCTACTGACCCTTTTGGCAATAGCTCATGAACCAGGGATTGAGGTCTCACCCGAGGTAGCAAGGGAGGGTGCTGGAACCAAGTTTCTGCACCTTAGGGATGTCTTGGATGTAGTTTGGGGCTCGCACATTGCTCTGCAGCCTCGCACTACACCAGATCCATGGAGATTGGAATACCCTTAGCATGACTATTACAGATTGAATCACTTATTACTAGGTTGATCTAATTAAAATGGTCTTTAAGCAAACATTTATTACTTTTGGTTACTTTGTGCATTAAGATTAACCCAGTTCACATGTATTCAACAGTAGAAAATGATGAGATCATAATAGTTCATTTATCATAAAAGAGTAAAATCGTAATTAACACATAATTAAGAAGAAACTCATCTTTATTATCAATCTTTAACAATACATCAAGAACCACACTATGTACTCAGTTGCAGGGGTCCACACACAGAGCTGCAGACTTTCCAGGTCTTTGTGGACATAGCTGCAGAGCCTCTACCTTCTATCCTACTCCCTCGACTCAGACTTACAATTGCTCTCAGACTATTAACCCATTACATGTTAGGACTTAAAAACAAAACTGAACTACCTTTCCCTCGTAGAGCCTCACTCTATTTATACTTCCCCTGGCCAATGATCCCACCGCAAGCCGACTCGATCACTATTTCTTTATATTATTTTCGAGCATACTACCTTTTGACTCAATCTACTATAGCTCACGCTCCATGCTTTTTGCAGAGTTTTTTAACCTAATATTACCCAAAATTCCAAGTTTCACACCCCATGCTTGTTCTGCAGGGCTTCTGCTACCCAACAGGTGTTCTTGTAACATTGAGCATGGTACGTTCCATTTGTTGAATTATTTTGTTCATTATTTCTACTACTCTATTTTCTTAGGAAGTTTTAGTTATGGAAAACTATGTTTTGATAACATGCTGCTCACAAAAAGTGAAAAATTTGTTTGATATTAACTTTCCTCCTCTACTACATCTAAGAAATTTGATTTTTAAGTCCAATTACTTTTCCACCATAGCCTTGAATATTTGAAAATTTTGAAATTCCTCATCTTTATAATTTAGTAAACCAACCAAACACATTCTTTTAAATTCATCAATTAATAACATTAAGTATTATTCACCATGAGGAGACTTCTTTCTCATAGGTCCAC
Source organism: Pinus taeda (assembly GCA_000404065.3). NCBI lineage: Eukaryota > Viridiplantae > Streptophyta > Pinopsida > Pinales > Pinaceae > Pinus > Pinus taeda. Next base: position 27,152 of record APFE031652137.1, read on the forward strand.
ATAAATCAATGTGAACAAGTTCAAGTGGTTTACCTTAAGTGAATATTTTAGCTTTAAGTTGAAATCTTGATTTCTTACGAAATTGGCTTGATTTTAAAATGGTATTTTTAGGTGGAGATATGTCTCGAAACTCATGAAATACTCCTTTCTTTCCTTATTTGTATAGTTGAGGAAAGGTGAGGTGTCCCAATATTTTGTTCCAGAGCAAACTTTCCTCACATTTTCTCAAAAATTAGTGCTCTTTTCCACCTTTTAGGATATATACATTTCCTCAAGTTTTGATTCCCTTGATTATAGTCTTACATGTATAAAAAATTCTTAACACACAATTCTTTGACTTGAAAATAAATTCATGCCCTTGGTCACACATTTGACTAACAGTTAACATTTTATGTCTTATCCCATCAAAAAGTAATACATTCTTAGCTTTGACCTTTTTTTTTAATATAGCAGATCATTTATCTTTAATAGTATTAGGTGAATTATTACGAAAAGTCACATTCTTTTCTTTGTTAATTTTTGTTATGCAACCATTTCAAAAAATAGAAGAAAATATAGATCAATGACTTTAAAATCAACCTGATCAAGGGGGAAGCTTGCTTTGCATACACAAATGAACAACTATTGCATGATACAAATAACAATACCTCCTTCCTATATATAGGAGTCTAAGAGATCCCAATATAATCAGAGCGCACATAACAATAATATTGTACGGGAACAACAATAGGAATAGTGGGCTTCTATGGGCCACAATAATAACAACATGGGGACTATATGGGCACAATAATACAATAAGGGAGTTGCACTAATAATAATAAGGGGTTACACTAGTATCATAGGGACATAACATTCTACTCTTCTTAAAAAAGTGTTTTCCTCAATGCTTGACTAGTTTTGGATGCTTATGTATAAAATTCTCATCTTCCCATGTGGAATCTTCCGCAGGTAAGTTCTTCCACTTGATGAGATACTCCGAAATTGATCAATTTCATAGGTGTCAATTTCTTGTTTCTATGACTGCTTCATGTTCCAATATGATTTTTCCTTCCTCGTCATGTTCTTGAAATATTGTTTGATCTAGGATCTTCTCACCTATAACCTTCTTTAAAAATGAAACATGGAAAACTAGGTGTACTCGGGAAGATGGAGGAAGCTCCAATTTGTATGTCGTAGTACCAATATTTTGTAGCACCTTCTATGGACCATAATACTTTGATGATAATTAATTATTCTTCTCTGCTTTCTTAAGGGACATTTGTTTCTATTTTTGTAGTCGTATTAATACCGAGTCACCTACATCAAAGCTTATTTTGCTAAGATGTTCATATGCTTGTTGTTTCATTCTATTCTATGCCAAAGTGAGGTTATCCTTTCAGAGATTGAGAACTTCTTGTTGATGCTCGATGTGATCTTCCACTACTTGAACCTTAGAATTTTCTTTTAATATGATGCGATGGACTGTGGATGGTATCCATAAAGTTCTATAAATGGGGTGATTTTTGCTACAGTATGGAAGGAAGTGTTATACCACGATTCAGCAAGAGACAACCACTTGACCTATTGTGTCTGTTTATCAGATACAAAGCAACAAAGATATACTTCCAAAAATTTGTTCACTACCTCATTTTTCCAATGAGAGTGGTGATCTGATAAGATGAGCTATGAGCAAACTGAGTACCCAAACAAGAAAATAATTTTTTTCAAACGTTTCTAGTGAAAATGGGATCTTTATCACTAACAATAATCTTTGGGTGTCCGTGTAGCTTTTCAATTGTTTCCATAAATGCAGTAGTAGATGTACTGGATTTAAATGGATGAGATAACACACAAAAGTGTGCATGCTTGGTAAGTATATCAACTACCCCTATGATGACATTCTTTCATTTGGGCTTGGGTAAACCTATGATAAAATCCATTGAAACGTCCTCTCGACATTAACTTGGAATGGATAAAGGTTGTAAAAGACCTCGGGTCTTCATTTTCTCAACTTTATTTTGATAGGAAACCAAACTTTTTGCCACAAACGTTTCAATATCATATTTAATTCCATCCCAAAAAAAATCTTTCATAGCCCTATGGCAACCTTTTAAAAATCACGAGTGCCCTCCTAGGGGAGAGGTGTGCAATTCTATAAGAATCATTTGTGTGAGTTGGGAATTATTACAGAGGTATAAACAATCTATATACCATAACAGATCATTTTTCCAGCTAAATGTATCAGATGTCTTGGGATCTTGCTGAAAGTTTCCAATGAGTGCCCACACTTCTTCTTCATTCTTCCATTCATCCCTTGCTTCATTTATCCAATCTGGTTGGATAATAGAAATGGCACAAAACAATGCTTACACATCCTCATCCTTTCTTGAGAGTGCATCTGCAACAACATCTTGCTTTCGTTTTTTCTATATGATTTTAAAGTCATAACCAAACATATTTGTGACCCATTTTCTATGTTCTTTTGAAGATAATGTTTGTTCTAAAAAGCACTTAAGAATATGATGATCCATTTTTACCTTGAAGTGTCTTCCCATTAGGCAAGGTCGACATTTCTTAAGAGCATGTAGTATTTCCAACATTTCCTTCTCATAAATAGCTTTGTTTAAATACTTACCTTTGATTGGATGACTTTCGCAGGAAATAGGTCTTTCTTCTTGCATTAAAACAACACCAATTCCATTTCTTGAGGCATCACATTCCACAATAGAGATTTTTGCAAAGTTTGACGTAGCTAACACTCGTGCTTGGCACATTGCCTCTTTAAGATGTTGAAATTCCTTCGTTGCTTATTGAGTCCAAGAAAATGCATCTTTCTTCACTAATGTTGTTAGAGGCACTCTTATTCTCCCTTAGTTCTTAACAAACTTGCAATAATATGATATCGACCTGAGAAATACTCGCAGAAGATTTATGGATGTGGGAATTTTTTATTCCTTCATGGATTTAATTTTTCTAGGGTCTACCTTAACACCTTTATGAGATACAATATGACCTAAATATTCCACCTCTTGTACTCCAAAGAAACATTCAGATATTTTTGCATATAATTGTTTCTCCTCCAATAGTTTGAGCACCCTGGTAACATGTTGAACATGATTCTTCCAAGACATTTTGTAGACTAATATATCATCACAAGATACTAACACAAATTTTCTAAGGAAGGGATTGGAAATGGAGTTCATAAAACCTTTAAATGTAGAATGTGGATTGATAAGGCTAGAAGGCATCACTAGGAATTCATAATGACCCTCATGAATTGTAAATAACATTTCTGGAATGTCTTTAATCTTCATTCTGATTTGATGATATCCTTAATGAAGATCAAAGTTGGTGAGTTAAATTTTTCCATTTAGTTCATCCAATAAATCTTCAATGATAGGAATCAGAAATCAATCTTTAATAGTAATATTGTTTAGATCCTATAATCCAAACACATGCGCCATGATCCATCCCTCTTGTGAACCAATACCACTGGAGCAAAGGAAGAACATTGACAAGGTTGAATTATACCAACCTATAACATTTTTGCAACCATATGTTCAATTTCACTATATTGGGCATATGGATATCTATAAGGCCTCATGTTTGGGGAAACACTTCCTAGAATTAAATGAATAGCATGATCATGATGATGAATATGTGGGAGGCCTTTGGTAGTCTCAAATACCTTGAAATGATTGTCCAAAACTTTTTGGAGATCTTGATAAATAGATGATTTCAATGTGGGAACCTCTAAGCAACATAATTGTGCAATTACACCCCATTTTTATTTATTTAGAAGATTTTTCATGTTTTTAGAGTTGATTATCTTTCCTAGTTTCCCTACGATACCCCTTAATTCAACTTGCTTTCCTTCCAAAAAAAAATTCAAGAAAAGTTCTTGAACATTAAAAGCTATCATACACAAAGATTGTACCCATTGGACTCCTGGTACAACCTTGGCACCACCCATTGGAATGGAAAGCATTGAACTATTCATTACATATTCTCCTATGAATATCTTGATATTACAGTGCTTTCTAGAGAAATTTATGGTTCCTCCATTTGCAGCCATCACATGACACTCTTGTGCTAGATATAGGAAGAAATTCATTTCCTTGGCTATCTTAAAATGAATAAAATTATGGGTACTACCCGAACCAATCAACACTATTACCTTTTTCTGCTTGATATGTTCTTCTGTCTTGAGAGTTTGAGGAGATGTAATTCATGGCAATTCATTACAAGATATGGTTGGATTCATTTATTCATTCTCTAGGTTTGGTTCCTGGTGTATATCCTCTTCTTTAGATGTTTCGTGTTACTTTCCTTCCTTCTCTTCATAATCTATGTAAAAGAATTTCTTTTGAGCACACTTATGACCTTCAACATATTTTCTATCACAACTATACGAAATCCATTTTTGTCTTTTCTCTTCCAATTTTTGTGGTGTCAACCTTATAGCTTACGGAAGGCTATGGGAAGCAACACTTCCTCATTTATAGTTGTGGGTGGTAGGCTTCATTATTGCCATAATTTTTCTCTCAATTTTTCTTGCCAATTTGGATGTCTTCTCCAATAAGCTAGGTTCCCATAGGTGAATCGCATGTTGGATGGTATCCTTTAAAGTTAATATGAACACATTAATTGTATGCTCCTCTAGAATATATTTTACCCTTTTATTTAATTTTTAAATTCCTGAATGTGCTACACCATTGAACCCTTTCGTTTTATATTTATCGATAGGCTAAAGAAGTTGTTGATTTTTGTATCATAATAATGTGTTATAATTTCCTCCATAAAATTTGACCAAGTGACAATTTTTTTATGAGGGAGAATCCATTGATACCAATAAAAATGATTGGGTTCCAGGTATAAAGTTGGAATGAGTACCTTTTGTTTGTTTTGCACATCATGGAGGTCAAAATATTGTTGCATCTCTAGTATCCATGTTACGAGATCCTTGCCATAGAACTTACTCATATCGATCTTTGGAACATGGTGGATCTTCAATCCAACATTAGGTTCTAGGGAATCATGATTAACATTTCTTTTGTTCTCATCATGAGTTTCCTGCACCACCCTTTCGCCATTAGGAAGCACTTCTTGAAGCAACTTTGCCAAACTTCCTTTCAAGTTGTTAGGTCCCTATAATACTAGTGATTCCCCCATTAATATTGTCATTGTATCCCTTACTGTAATTATTGTGCCCCTATTATCCCCATATTGATATTAGTGTGCCCCATAGAAGCCCACTATTGTCATTATTGTGCCCTTATATTATTATTGTTATGTCGGCTTTGATTAGATTGTGACCCTTAGAATCCTGTATAGAGAAAGGAGGTTTAGCCATTTTTATCATAAAAAAATTGTTCATTTATATAATGTAAAGGAGGTTTCCCCCTCGAGGAGGCTGATTTTGAAGTTGTTGATCTATCGTTTCTATCCTTTTGTGAATTGGTTTCATAACATTTGGTATGAGAGCTCTGAATTCTATGGTTTCGGTACTCCAAAACTGGCCATTGTGGCATTTTCGCTATAATGTTTTTTCTACGATTTTTCAGAAGCTAAAAATCAAACCCATTTGAGATGAAATTGTGGTGATCCTCAAGCATAAATTTCAGATCTTGTATCACTATATTTTTTGATATATGATCCAAGGAACTTAGGATTTTTGTAGGCTCTTGAATTACATCCCAAACATGTGACCTTGGGAAAATCGTCATAACCTTCTCTCTGAGTATTATATTAAAATTTCATACAAATTTTGATCAGACTTGTGGCATTGGAAAGAGAACTCGTAGGTTTCCCATACTTAGCAATTTCAGATGTTGGAGATCCAAAATTTCAGGGATATATCAAATTCAATATCGAGCTCCTACAATGTGAAAAAAGGTGTCTCATTTTTTTAGATCTTGCATAAGATGGTTTGAACAACTAGTTTGAAGGATTTTGAAGAGCATATTAAAGAATAATTATCATTAATTGATGCCTCAAAGAAATAAAATGGAAATACCTAGTAAGAAAGCTGAAATCTCTAACATGATTCATGAAGAAGAGGAAGAAATGTAACATGATATATCAAAATTATGAGACCAAGTGCAACAAATTTCACTCTCACAAAAAGTATAAGAAGCTAAGATGGATGGTTTAAATAAGGGTATGGAAGCTAAGATGGATGGTATGAAAGAAAACATTGAAGATTTGAAGAAGGACATGGAAGGTTTGACAAATTTGTGACAAGAAAGGCTTCGTAATGGTGAAAAGGTAATTGACAAAAGTCATGATGAGAAAAAAATAGATGTTAATCATGATCTCATAGACTCTAACATTGGGTTTAAGACCCACGATGTTCCAAATATTGATATGAGGAAGTTTGGTGGAAAGGATCCTGTAACATGAATAATAAAGATAAAACAATATTTTAATATCCATAATGTGCAAAACACACAAAAGGTACATATTGAAACTTTATATTTCTAAGCAAATCAGTTTGTATGGTATCAATGACTTTGCTCTCGTAAACAAATTGTCACTTGGAAATTTTTTACAGAAGAGATATTAGCACATTATGAGGATACAAAAAGAAAATTTTTTTATAGCCAATTAATAGATCTCAAACAAAAGGGTTCAATGCTGGAGCACATTGAGGACTTCCAAAAATTGAATATAAGGGTAAAAAATATTTCAGAGGAGCATAGGATTGATGTGTTCATCTAAAATTTAATGGATAACATCCAACATGCGGTTCACCTTTCGGAACTTGACTCATTGGAGAAGGCATTCAGGTTGGCAAGAAAATGGAAAGCAAAATTATCACAACAAGGAAGCCTACCGCTCACAACTATAAAGATGGAAATGTTGTTGCCGCTAGCCTTCCACAACCTACAAGGTTGACACAACAACATTTGGAAGAAAAAGGAGAAAAAGGGATTTGTTATAGTTGTGATAGAAAATACGCTAAAGGTCATAAGTTTCTTGAGAAGAAATTATTTTACATAGATTGTTAAGAGGAGGATAAAAAGGAACAAGAAATGTTAAAATAAGAGGATATACACTAGGAATAAAACCTAGAGAAAGAATAAATCAATCCAACCATACCTTGTAATGCATTGGCCAAAATTACCACTCCTCAAACCATCAAGATAGAAGGACATATCAGGAAGAAAAAGGTAATAGTGTTTATTGATTCGGGAATTACCTATAATTTTATTCATTGTGAGATAGCTAAGGAATTGAATTTCTTCTTATATCCAGCACGAGAGTGTCAAGTGATAGTGGCAAGTGGAGGAACCATAAATTTCTCTAGGAAGTTCCATAATACGAAGCTATCCATGGGAGAATATGTATTGAATATCCCAATGCTTTCCATTCTAATGGGTGGTGATGATGTTGTACTAGGAGTCTAATGGCTACAATCCTTCGGTACAATAGCTTTTAATTTTCAAGAATTTTTCATGAAATTTTATTCGGAAGGAAAGGATGTTGAATTAAGGGGTGTCATAGGGAAATGAAGAAATACAATAAACTCTAACCAAATGACAAATATTCTAAAGAAAGAACAATGAGGCGTAATTGCACAATTATGTTCACTAGAGGTTCCCACATCGAAATCATCTATTTCTCTACATACCCAAAACGTCTTGGACAATCATTCCAAGTTATTCGAGACTCCATAAGACTTCTGACCTATTCATGATCATGATCATGCTTTTCATTTTATTCTAGGAAGTGTTCCTACAAACATTAGGCCTTACAAATATCCTTATGCCCGAAAGAGTGAAGTTGAACATATGGTTGTAGAAATGTTATAGGCTGGTATAATTCAACCTAATCAAAGGTTTTTCTCTAGTCCAGTAGTATTGGAGCACAAGAAAGATGGGTCATGGCGCATGTGTCCATATTATAGGGAGCTCAACAAGATCACTATTAAATATAATTTTCTCGCTCCTGTCATTGATGAATTAGTGGATGAATTGCATGGATCAATTTACTTCACCAAGTTGGATCTTCATTTAGGATATCATCAAATCACAATGAAGACTGAAGACATTCCAAAATCAAGATTTAGAACTCATGAGGGTCATTATGATTTTTTCTTCATGCCTTTTGGCATTACCAGTGCCCCTTCTACATTTCAAGTTTTGATGAATTCTGTTTTCAAACCCTTCCTTACAAAATTTGTGTTATTATTTTTTGATTTTTATAATAATCTATAACAAGTATTGGATGGATCATGTTGAACATGGGGACAGCGTGCTCCAGGTATTAGAGGAGAAACAATTGTACGTAAAAATTTTCAAACGTTTCTTTGGAGTACAAGAGGTGGAATATCTGGGTCATATTGTATCTCTTGAAGGTGTGAAGGTAGACCCCAGCAAAACTCCATTCATGAATGGAAAATCCCCACATCGATAAAGATTCTACAAGAATTTCTCAGGTTGAAAGGATATTATTACAAGTTTGTTAATAATTATGGGAAAATAGCAGCACCGTTAAGAACATTATTGAAGCAAGATGCACTTTCATGGACTCCAGAAGCGATAAAGGCCTTTGAACATCTTAAAGAGGAAACACGCCAAGCACCAGTCTTAGCTATGCCAAACTTCACAAAAACCTTTATTGTGGAATGTCATGCATCAAGAAATGGAATTGGTGTTGTTTTAATGCAAGAGGAAAGAGCCATTTCTTTCGAAAGTCGTCCAATCGAAGGAAATTATTTACACAAACCTATTTATGAGAAGGAAATGTTGGAAATACTACACGCACTGAAGAAACGACAATCCTACCTAATCCAAAGACACCTAAAGGTAAAACGATGTCATGATAGTCTTAAATACTTTTTAGAAAAAATATTGTCTTCAAAAGAGCAAAAATAATGGGTCACAAAGTTGTGGATGCACTCTGAGGAAAGGATGAGGATGTGAAAGCATTGGTTTGTGTCATTTCTCTTATCCAACTAGATTGGATAAAAGAAGCAAGGGATGAATGGAAGAATGATGAAGAAGTGCGGGAACTCATTCAAATGTTACAACATGATCCTAGTACATATCATACAATTAGCTGGAAAAATGATTCATTATGGTACAAATATCACTTATACTTGGGTAAGAATTGCTAACTCAAACAAAATATTCTCATGGAATTTCACACTTCTCCCATAAGAGGGCACTTAATATTTTTAAAAACTTACCACAGGGTTAAGAAGGATCTTTTTTGGGAAGGTATTAAATAGGATATTAAATTTTTTTTGGTGGAATGTTTGGTTTTCCAACAAAATAAAGTTGAAATGATTAAGGCCCCATGTCTATTACAACCTTTATCCATTCCAAGCCAATATTGGAAGGAGGTTTCAATGTATTTTATCACAAGTTTAGGTAGTTGATGGACTTACCAAGTATGCACAATTTTGTGCATTATCTCATCCATTTAAAGCCACTGCACTTGTAATGCATTTATGGAAACAATTCAAAGGCTACATGGAAACCCAAATTTTATTGTAAGCGACAAAGATCGCATTTTCACAAGAAATTTTTGGACATAATTATTTTCTTGTCTTGGTACTTAGTTAGCTCATATCTCATATTATTATCCTCAATCTGATGGGAAAACTAAGATAGTTAAGAAATGTTTGGAAGGATATCTTGGTTTCTTTGTCTCTAATAAACAGACACAATGCATGAAATAGTTGCCTCTGGTTGAATGGCGGTATAACACTTCCTTCCATACTGCAACAAAAATGACCGCATTTATGGCACTTTGTGGATATCATCCACCATCCATCACATCATATTTAAGAGAAAATTCTAAGGTTCAATAAGTGGAAGATCACATCAAGCTTCAACAACATGTTCTCCATCTCTTAAAGGATAACCTCGCTTTGGTGCAGAATAAAATGAAACAATAGGAAGATAAACATCACAATGAAATAATTTTTGACATAGGTGACTTGGTATTCCTACATCTACAACCATATAAACAAATTTCCCTCAAGAAAGCTAATAAGGATAATAAATTATCACAAAAGTATTATGGTCCATACAAGGTGTTGCAAAAGATTGGTACTATGGCATACAAATTGGAGGTTCCTATGACTTCCCGAATGCACCCAGCTTTCCATGTTTCATGTTTAAATAAGGTTATAGGTGAGAATATCCTAGTTCAAACAATATTTCCAAAACTTAACGAGGAAGGAAAAAATCATATCAGATCCTGAAGTAGTCAGAGAAGCAAGAACTTGACAGGTATGAAATTGATCAATTTCGGAGTATCTCATTAGGTGGAAGAAATTACATCCTAAAGATTCCACATGGGAGGATGATAATTTTATGCAGAAGCATCCAGAACTACTCAAGCATTGAGGACACCACATTTTTGAAGGAGAGGGGCACATTAGGTCCCCATAATACTACTGATTCCCCCCATTACTATTGTCATTGTATCCCTTGTTGTTAATATTGTGCCCCTATTGTCCCCATATTGTTATTAGTGTGCCCCATATAAACCTACTATTAATATTTTTGTGCCCCTATAATATTATTGTTATGTCAGCAATGATTATATTGTGACCCCTTAGACTACTATATATAAAAAGGAGATTTAGTTATTTGTATAATCCAAGAATTTTTCATTTGTGTAATGTAAAGAAGGTTTCCCCTCGAAGAGACTAATTTTCAAGTCGTTGATCTATCTCTTCTACCTTTTTATGAGCTGGCTTCATAACACAAACCTTGCATGTCTTTCTTCAAATCTTCAATGTTTACTTCTAAACCATCGATCCTAGATTCCATGCCATCAATCTTATATTCCACGCCATTCATCCTATATTCCACGCATTTATTTAAACCATACATCTTAAGTTCTGTTACTTTTTTTTTGAGTGAAATTTATTGCACTTGTTCTTGTAATGTTGATGTATTATGTTGCATTTATCCCTCTTCTTGATGAGTCATGATAGAGATTTCAGGTTGATTACTTGGTGTTCCCATTTTATTTATTTGGGGAGTCCATTAATGATAATTATGCTTCACTATTCCCTTTGATTTACTTCAAGGTATTTTTTCAAACGAAACTTATGCAATATTTTAAAAATATTACACACTTTTTGTTTCGCTTTGTAGGAGCTAGATATTAAATCTATTGTATCTCTATAATTGTAGATCTCGAAGGTTTGAAATTTTATCATGTGGTAGCCCTCTACATCCTCTTACAAACCCCACAAGTCTAATACGGATTGGATTCTCCAAAAAGATGTTATTTCAAATATTCCATGATGGCCTGATTATAGACTAATTCACTAGAGTGAACTTGTACGAGGTGCCATGTGTCACTGTTTCGACCTTCAGAACTGGAAACCATAAATAGAAAGCTACAATCCATTCTTTTTTTCAGCAAAATTTCAATCTGATGCTCAGAGACAAAGTTATGATGATTTTACCCAGGTCACCTATTTGAGATATAATTTGGGAGTCTGCAAAAACCCAAACTTCCACAGATCATATCTACGAGACTATAGCAAGACAAGATCTAGAATTCAGACCCAAGGTTTATTAGGATTTCAGCTCAAATGGGTCTTAGTTTGAGCTTTTGAAACTTTGTAGAAAAAACATTATAGCAAAAATTCCATGATGACCTCTTTGAAGTAACGGAACCCTAGAATCCAAAACTCTGATACCAAATGTTATGTAGCCAACTCAAAAAATAGAAGAAAGGATAGATCAATGACTTCAAAATCCACCTCTTCGAGGGGGAAATGTCAATTACATTACAAAAATGAAAAATTCTTGGATGATACAAATCACAAAACCTCCTTTCTATATATAGGAGTCTAAGGGGTCCCTATACAATTAGAGCCTACATAACAATAATATTGTAGGGCCACAACAATAACAATAACGAGATTTTATGGGGCATAATAATAACAACATGGGGACTATATGGGCAGAATTATACAATAAGGGAGTTGGACTAATAACAATAAGGGGTTACACTGGTAGTATAGGTACCTAACAACTTGATTAAAATAAAAAAAAATATCTCTATCACCTATCATATGCTTTGAACAACCATTATCAATGTACTATAAATTCTCTTGATCTCCCACATAAAATGCTAGACCACAATTTTCATAGGAAGTAATTTTACTTTCACATGCCTTGGGAGCTTCTGACTTCCGCACATGTTCATAACATGAATTCATCTTGCTTCTGAATTCAGTTTCTTCATGAGAAAATTTATTGTAAATAGAACATTCAACTTCATTCTGAATAGGGGAGAATGCATTATAAGAAGACTTTTTCAACCTATTCTCATTATGTTGGTTTCCTTCTTCTGTAGTCATAATCATTTATAAGTAACAGAATCAACTTCTTTATGAAAAAAGCTATGAGAAAGGAAGCATTGGCCATTGAGGTAAGAATACTTGGGAGTATAATACATTCATGAGTAGCTTTCCCTTTGTTCATGGACATGTTGTCTTTCCTTAATATACTTTAACACTTTATTCTATTATTGAGTCCTACTATTCTGGTGATTGCTTCCTCTTAAAGAATTGACATAGATTTTTGTACCTGTTTCATAGGATTTCATAGGTTCTGATGTTTAACCATTTGTATTATATCCTAGACCTCCCTTGATTAGTGGAGTGTGCTAAACCTTAATTATTTCATCTAAATATTCAAATCCTTTAGAAAATATAAGATTTAGAGCCTTTGGTTTCCCTAGTTCTTCTCTTTGACCCATAATTTCAAGTTCTAAATTTTCACAGTGGTTTTCCCTTTCTTGGAGTTATTTCTTAAAGGATTCTTCTACTAATTTGGTGTCTTCTAAATAGATTTTTATCTGGTTTATTTCTTCAAATAAGCTATTTCTTTATAGACACTGATTTCGTTTTCTTAATTGTTGTTTATGACTGTAAGTCTATCAATTCCTTCTAGAGCATCCATAAAGTCATCACTATCATCATACTCATATGTACATTGTTGTTTTAATGCCATATATAATTGACAGTCTTGATCTAATTCATCATCCTCATTGTTGGAACTATATTCACTATCTTCCCACGTATACATTTTTTTCTTGCCAAAAAAACCTCTTTTAATATTCTTCTTTGGAGCAACATTTCCTTTTTCATAATTGTATTTATAAGGACACTTAGTAGCATAGTGACCTAGTCTTCCACAATAAAATTTTTTGAAAGGAGGCTTACCTATGAACCTAAGAGTTGCTACTTGGAGCTTCACAAAATTAACTTCTTCCTCATCTGAAATTTAAATTGTATCTTTAGTCTCTTCCTTTCTTTTCCTTTTTTTGTGGCCTTAAATGTTTCTTCTCTAACACTTGATGTATCCCATTTTCTCATCTCATAAGTTGTCAAGATAAATTGGTGTTTTTTAATGGTGATATTCTTCAAATCTTTCATTTCTATAATGGTAGAGTCTTTTGAATCAATATTTTGGGTTAGTGATCTCAAAATGTTTTCGAAAACAACAATATCATCTATTTCATCCTCCAAGCCTTTAATAGTGTTAATGATCTCGTCTAGTCTAATGGAAAAACTTGTAATGCATTCATCACATGTATTCTAAGAGATACACACTGAGTTCTATAAGAATTAAGTTTAGCACTTTTTACCTTAGAGTCACCTTTATAGATTTGAACAAGGTTAAACCATATTGCTTTTTCATGCCCAAATGCATGAATTTCACAAACTTAGATTCAGCCAATTCTCCCAAGATATAATTTACAACCTTTGCATTATTTTCATATTGTTTCTTTCCTGCATCATCTGTGGGAATGGAGGATGGATATTGATATTTAGGTTCAAAAATTCCTCATATATTAGCTCCCAGTGGTTGTAAATATGATCTCATTTTGAATTTCCAAACCATAAGGTTAGTTCGACTAAACAAAGGTCTCTTGGTAGAAGTTACTCCCTTTGGATTGCTCATCTCGATAGATCTCCCTTTAAGTGATAAAACTTCTTCTATGGGATCTGATCTCATACAAAATGTTTGGAAAAATACTTGGGGGGATGATCAATATTTTTAATTCACTTTAACTTCCTATTTCACATTTAGAATTATGTACACTATTGTTATTCTTGTAACCCACATGTGTACGTGACTTTAGTGAATGCAAACTACGTATGTTCTAATTACTTAATTTTTAGAAATTCCATTAAATTTTTAACTTAATCATTAAATTATTAATTCATTAGCCATTTAGTATGTAATAAAGAAAAAGTAAATCATAACACATAAACGACACATCAACCCATATGAACACTACGATTTAAAGTGGAAAATCAATGTTGGAGAAAACCATCGTTGTTGTCGTCTCTACCTTATTGTCTTATTATAATGAAAAATAATCGAATCATTATCTTGTACAATCATAGACTCTGTCCAACACACAAAGCACGTCTCTACAAGAGGCTAAAACCTTCAATTATTCTCCAACACCCACTGGAAGGGAGCTACAACCTCTAATTGTTCTCCAACGCCCACTATAAGGGAACTACAACCTCCTGATCTTGTTTACCATGTCTTTCTAGAAGGGATATCCTACCCCCTGATTGAAGATTGCAACCCTCAGTACTTAGTGGACCACGTTTGATCATATTTCACACTAGATCCAGCTACCAATCAATCATAAAAAGATGTAGGTTACCTTTCATCAAATTTTCTAACTAGACTGACAAAACCAATAAGCCCCAAAAAAAATTCTGAATCAAAAAATTTGAATAACTAAAAAATTAAGCCACTAAGTACAGAATAAAACAAATCACTGAACTGAATATCAAATCATTACAATGCCAAATAATACTATCACATGTCAAATATTCAATAATTCACTAATTAATAATGCTATTAGATACAAGAAAATCATCACAAAAGCATTGTACAATCACTCCAAACCTTGATCAATATTAACATCAAAATTTATATGTGACCATTCTAAAGTATTCTATTGTATATAGACACTTAATCTACGTAACACCCGCATACAAATACCAATTCTCTGAATATCGAAACACTATCAATCTGAATCTATGTACCAATCATTGAATCACTGAAATATTGAGCCATCACAATAACTAATCACTTACTGAATACAATATCATCACTGATTAATATACCAAGCAACATAAAAATCAATCCAACCATAATTGCGAAACACATATTATCGTGATCAAGACATCATTGAGAGACAATAGAAAATAGAATAGACATCATCAATTGTCAACAAAAATTCAAACCCTAATCAAATTCAACTTTGAATATATACGTGCTTGTCATTCATAAAAGTTGCGTATATCTTTCAATATAGCGAATACCAAGACCCAAATTAGCAAACAATCTAAACAAATTATTTCATAATATATATATGTGACTACTGCGAGGCATACTCGCGTATGTTAGTGACTATATAGAACCAAAAATGTGTATAGATCTTTAAATTAATGAAGCAAAACTTTGCTGCAAATCACTTGTCAAACCTAAGTCTTTACACACGTATTATCGAATGCTACATATCTTTGCAGATATAGTCATGATCATAATTATACCATAATCACAGATATTTCATTGTTAGTCATTCAAACAAGAAATTCAACCCATCATATATTCTACAAGTTCAACTCTTTTATTTATGAACATTTTCCTCCCTCCCTAGTGAACAAATGCTTTATATAGCATCTCCTTTATCTCCATCTCCTTATATAGCATTCTCCTTTTCCAATACATCACGAAAATCATTTAGTAATGTTGTTAGTATTTATTGATGGGATCAAATAGACGTTGCTACCACAATTACTATCATGTGAAATTGCCATGGTAATTACCCTTGGTATCTACTTTTCCACCGTTCAGATTATGAATGCAACTTTTCTTCGTAGGAGCTGTGTAATAAGGTGATTGTTATTCACAAGGGTCACACAAACTTTTGAAACTTCACAATTCCCATCTATTCTAGTGAAGCATGTATTGAGGCTACCAAAATACATCCTCATTTTTGAAATACCTATAGAAACATCCTTGTCATCTACATTAATTTAGAAACCATCATATTATATCCAAGTTTACATAAGGAACATATTGCCATCAAGGAAAACAGATTAGCCATAATTCCAACAATGGAAATCTTTTATCTATAGAAAAAATGGTTATATTGTTGAACATAGTCATATAATATAGTTCGATCCTTACCCAAGGGCTAACATGTGTAAAGGGGGTTGCATAGAGGAGGAACAAGCCTTAGAGTATCTATTATACCCCATTTCTTTTGATTCAATATGAAATCATGGGATCCCATCAAATATCACTTTGTCAGATTTGGAGCATGATTGTCATCGAAATTTCACTTCAATTAGACAAGGGATACAAGAATTATTATACTTCAGTATTTAATTTGCAAATTTCTAGTTCCCTATATTGATACTATAGGTGTACATTCCTAATAATTCCTTGGCATAACCCTATACCTTATCTACTCTCTAGATTTCCTATATACTCACATGAGTGTAGACCTATCTTACGTTGTTGTATGTTGTCTTATATATGTGTTTGTGGGTTATGGGGTGGAGTTAGGATGTATATGTGTATGAGGGAGGGTTTCTCTTGGAAATATAGAGAGGTGATATAAACCCGTATTTCATGATTTTTAACTTTTTTTTTTATCTTTTAAAACATTTGATCCACGTCAATTATGAAAAAAAATATTTACATTAGAAACACACACATTTTCTCGTTTTAAATATTTTGCAAAATTCCTTGTAAAAAGTAAGCACGAACTTAAAACATTCAAAAGAACCAACCTACAAGATATTCTATTCCACAAGCTAAGCATTACATTAACAAATGTAGCGACCAACATACAAGAGACAACAATCCCCCTAGTTGAGCACCAACCTACATCTTCCAATTATTCCTTGGATCGGTCACTGATAACTTATGGTCCTGAAAAAATTATTCATTGAATTCTCATCTCACCATGCAACTCTTATGTTTGTTGTTTCAAGCTTGATCATAGCCAATTGACTTGAACACCCTAACTTTCCATTCTTCAACTAGGATTTTTGACTTCACTCTTTAGACATTAACTCCTACAACACATATTTTGTTAAATTTGTAAAAATTCTATTAAAATGCCTTCAATAACATTGATTCTTTTTCAAATGACCACAATAATCTAATTTAAGATAAAAATAGTATTATTTATGTGAAACCAATTAGATACCATGAATATGTCAAACATGGGGTTGTTAGGTACAATAGTATTAATGCAAAATAGAAGTGTGAAAGCAATTAGAAGCAATCGGTTTAAACTAAATCGTATTAGTATGTCTAACATCCAAGAATGATACTATAATTATGGATAATAGAATAGAGCAATTGATGTTTGAATTTCGTTCCTGACTAATATAGCCTCGTTTCCCACAACTTTGGAGGGAGTTGTTGATTGAATAATGGTGATGTGAAAATATTAGTGTAAGTGGCAAGGAGGCCACTCCCTTGTATTACATTGAAACTATTCCACCAAAAACTTGGTAAAATGTGTTCGTGATAAATTTTATACCCCTTCATGCTTTAATGCAACAATAATGAGGGGGTGATAATTCATCTTCATAGCATCCATGCATCCACTATTAAATCTAGGAACTGTTGACCTAGGTATTTCAAGAAAGTTGTGTACCATTGATCTATCTCCACTAAAATACAATTAAAATAAATAATATTTATTAAATTGGTTTTCAAGTCATTTCATTATTATGGAAACATTCAAAAATTGAAGTAAATAAGAATTAGTGGCATTCAAAAACCAATAAACCTAGACAAGTAAGTATTGGATGAAAGGGTTTTCAAAAATTAGTACACGTGATGGAAATCTAGATATTAATCTCTCTTTTTCAACATTTAAAAAAACTAATAATAGTCCTAATGTACTAGTGCCAACCAATCGTACAAAAAACGATGGTTGACCATTACTTTCACCGGAAGGAAAAACTGACAAGAATTTATAATGGGGAAGAAATAAATGTGAAATAAAACTAGTGGGTTTTAGTTGAAATATATGTAATTCCCCTTGCTGCTTAATTATTAAATAAATAATGTAACTACTAATATATTATTTTGGATATATTGATTTTGAATATTGAATATATATTAAAACCCATTCATCTATGACATGAGATTTTCCATGTGGTTTAAAAAGACCACTTAAAGCCCATCAATTTATTCTCAATAGTTTTGTAAAATATATACATTAAGAACTATATTTCAATAATATATTACATTTAGAAACATGTACCAATACATATAACTAAATGGAATTTAATAAATAGCTTCAATTCTTGTTAGTTTCCATGAGATTATTTTAATTACAAATAGTTTGTTTAAGAATTTAAATCTACAAAATGTTAATCTTGACAGGAAAATGATATGATATAGTGCAAAATGTTTAAAGACATCTATTTATGACCCACATCTTCAATGAGCCTTAATAGTCTACTTAATGCTCATTCTGAAGTAACTAATGCATGTTTTGATAGAAAAAACATTTCCCCCACATAGAGTTTTCTTTTAGAAATAAGAATCTCACATTTATATACTCATATTAAACAACATCATTGGCAAATAAAAATCAATCAATGGCTTCTTGAATTCTTTTCTTATATGACGTGATTGTATATACAAGTAATTGATTCAAAAATGCATAGTTAGAAAAATTTATCAATTGAAAGTATGATGCAGGGCTGACCTACAATTACCCAGGATCCTTTTACCTCATGCTCATAAAGGCAAGCGCCCAAATCAACAACTTCATTCATAGGCAATCCAATACCAAAATACAATTCAATCAAATTATAAAGAAATTCTTATGCATATACTATCCTCCAAACGCCGGATCGCAACCAGATCTAAACCCACATAAACACAGATTCTATCTAAACCAGATCTAAACCCGCATATATATTTAATTGCCGGAAATTAAACACGGTCCTCCAAACACCCGGATTGCAAACACTGTTAATAATTAAGCCAAGCGTGAGTATCAAATACAATCCCCCTTGAAGTAAGTAATGGCGTCATCGCCACAAGAAGATAACATTCTCCCTCTGTTTATGTTCTGTTTAAGTTTCAATAACATAAAAGCATGTGCCTGCATTCATCATGTCTTGGCAACCACTGATTGGCGACTTCAGAATTTCAATCTCCGCACAACCATAAGCATATCCGGCGCTTCCTCCCTCTGCCTCAAAATATTCTTTGAGAAACCTTCTCTCGAGTCATGCATGTGGGTCTCTCCACGCAAGAACCACTAATCAACACATAGCCACACTTATGAATTCAACTATAAGTCGAATTAAAAGTTCATATATTCACGGGACAGGTCTCCGGCTTGTGTCTTGGTTGGTGTTGCATAACAAATGCCAAGATTTGTCGCTTGAAACCGTGCTCCTCCGATCTCCGCATAACAGACTCCCCACACAATTTATAACGCATAGCTTCGGCGTTCAATCAAACAGTTCTGGCGTTTAAAATTCATGCGACTATTATAACCTCACCTTAAGCTAATTCATTAATTTGTTCGTTGTCCATATAAACAAGGGTCCAACGATTTCTATACAGTCAAACTGTTATAGCAGCATGCGCACAGCTCCACACCATTCGAGCTTCAATTAAATTCCCACAATCAATATCTAATGCACACAGACATAGTCCTATCCGTGTTTAATTGAAGTTTTGAATGCACAACAGTTAATACACAGTCATATATACATGTGGAAACCATTCAAAGTTTAATACATAGTTCAAGTAAACTATTGAATACGCGCACCATATTAACAATATTAACAAGACATCATTCATCCTTTTCCTCAGTGCTGAGAGAAAGTTTCATGATGATAATTCTGGCACGCTCCTCTCTCTCTCTCCTGATCCTGAGAGCTTAGCTGCCTGTTTTATTTATAATAATAATGGATACATAGATGAGGCCTTATTTCTAGAAAAAGCATCATTCTTCCCTTTTTTCAAAATGACTTAAA
>APFE031652143.1:19142-31582 GCA_000404065.3 Pinus taeda
AACTCTTAAAGGTTAACCCTACTTTGGCACATAATAAAATTAAACAATAGGCAGATCAACGTCGCAGTGAAAGAAGTTTTGATGTAGGTGATTGGGTATTCCTACGGCTACAACCATATAAGCAAATGTCCCTCAAGCAAGCTAAGAAGGATAACAAATTATCACCAAATTATTATGGTCCGTACAAGGTGTTGCGAAAGATTGCTACTATGGCATACAAATTGGAGCTTCCTGCGGCTTCTCGATTGCACCCAGTTTTCCATGTTTCATGTTTAAGGAAGGTTATAGGCGACAAGCTCCCAGTTCAAACAACATTGCCATAACTTGACGAGGAAGGAAAAATTATATTGGAAATGAAATCAGTCACAGAAATAAGAACTCGACAGCTACAAAATCGTTCAATTTTAGAGTATCTTATCAAGTGGAAGAACTTATCCACTAAAGATACCACATGGGAGGATGAGAATTTTATGCAGAAGTATCCAGAACTACTCAAGCATTGAGGACAACACTTTTTTGAAGGAGAGGGGCATGTTTGGGTCCCATATAATACTAGTGATTACCCCATTACATTGTAGTTATACCCCTTTATAATATTGTGTGCCCCTACTGCCCCCATATTGTTATTACTGTGCCCCATAGAATCCCTCTATTGTTATTTTTGTGGCTTTATATTATTATTGTTAGGTCGGCTGGGTTATATTGTGACTCCTTAGACTCCTATATATAGAAAGGAGGTTTTGTCATTTGAATCATCCAAGAATTGTTCATTTATGTAATGTAAAGGAGGTTACCCCATCGAAGAGGCTGAATTATAAGGCGTTGATCTATCTTTTCTCGAGGTGGTTTCATAACATTCATCCTCGTAATAATTATAACTCCTACATAAAATTTCAAATTGAAATAAGAAGTCATCCAGGTCTTCGAAGGGCTTACCGTAGAAGAGCGGAAGAGATGCCATTGGTATGTTTTTCATAGTGATATTAATGGCTACATAGATAATAGGAAACCCAAAAGCGGTTTGTTCTTCTCCTTCTTCTTCTATTCTGCCCCTCGATCCTTCATGGTTCCCTCCTACTAGGTTATGATGTGGGCCTTCTCCTCCCTCCTCATGTTCCTCATTGTTTCTTCCAAATATGTTATGGTGTTGACCTTCTCCTTCTCCCCAACGTTCCTCATTGTTTTTCTTCTCTCCTTCTTAGTTGGCCATGTCCTCTACAGGTTCTTGAAGAGGTTTGCTCATTATTACCCGGTCAACAAGAGGTAGTGAAGGATGGTCCTTGACATTAGTTTATTCTAGATCGATGACTGGTTTTCTAACAAAATTCCATATGTACTCCCAAAAATAATGTGTTTGAATGTTTCCTTGTCTTGATTCAGGATATCCCTCTTGAAAGGCACTTCGTTGTCAACAGCTCCTTCTTCTTGCTTTATTCCTACATACCGATTAGTAGGATCAATGATTGGTGTGGTTGTTGGACCAAAACTTGTAGGAAACTTTGAACTAGCAATAAATATGCCTTGACTATCCCTAGGCCTACTTCTACTTCTACGCATAAAGAAAAGGAAATAAAAGTTCAAATATAAGAAAAAAAGATCAAACTATGGAGCAACCCCACAATAGTGGATGCGTGGCTCTTCACTCACATCTTGTCATACTATCTCTTCCCTATGTATACTAGTAATACCCTTGAAACTCTGTAATAACTATCTTACCTGAATGAAAATAGAACTTCCCAACAACAACACCAAAATGTTGAGAGTTTTAATTAGTGATTAAAGCTCCTAATATTTAATTGTCAACCAGGACTCGTAAGCACTAGTTGTACTGTGTTTTTACCTCAATATGAATTTCAGAGTATATAATTTTCCTTGATAATGATCATCAAGTATAGAATGATGAAAAACACTTATGAATTAAGAAAACTAGCAATCATCTCATTCCCATAAAACATAAGAAATCTAAAGGAAACCAACTTAAATCAATTGTTATGCAACTAGCTCACAAAATAGAAGAAAGAGACAGATCAATGACATAAAACACA
This sequence comes from Pinus taeda, assembly GCA_000404065.3. Classification (NCBI taxonomy): domain Eukaryota; kingdom Viridiplantae; phylum Streptophyta; class Pinopsida; order Pinales; family Pinaceae; genus Pinus; species Pinus taeda. The sequence continues at coordinate 21,188 of APFE031652143.1, forward strand.
GCCTCTTCGAGGGGAATCCTCCTTTATATTACATAAATGAAAAATTATTGGATGATACAAATGACCATACTTCTTTCTATATATAGGAGTCTAAGTGGTCACAATATAATCAGAGTCGACATAATAGTAATAATGCAAGGGAACATCATTAACAGTAGTGGGCTTCTATGGGGCACAGTAATAAAAATATGGGGAAATATGGGCACAAAAATAACAATAAGGGGTACAATGACATTAATAATAGGGGAATACACTAGTATTAAAGGGATCTAAGCCCCTGTCCTTCAAAAATGTATTTTCCTTAACACTAGATTAGTTTTGGATGCTTTTGTATAATATTATAATCCTCCCATGTAGAATCTTCAGTGGTTAAGTTCTTCCACTTGATGAGATACTCTAAAATTGATCGATTATGCAGTTGTCGAGTTCTTCTTTTTGTCACTGCTTCAGGTTCCAATATGATTTTTGCTTCCTCTTCAAGCCCTGGAAATATTGTTTGAACAAAGAGCTTGTCACCCATAACCTTCCTTAAGCATGAAACATGGAAAACTGGGTGCACTCGGGAAGATGCAAGAAGTTCCAATTTGTATGTCGTAGTACCAATATTTTGCAACATATTGTATGAACCATAATACTTTGGTGATAATTTATTATCGTTCCTAGTTTGATTGAGGGAAATTTGTTTCTATGGTTGTCACCATAGAAATACCCAGTCACCTACATCAAAAATTCTTTCCCTGTGATGTTGATCTACCTGTTGTTTCATTCTATTCTGCACCAAAGTAGGGTTAACCTTTAAGATTTGGAGAATGTTTTTTGACTCTCGATGTGATCTTCCACTACTTGAACCTTAGGATTTTCTCTAAAATATGATTTCATGGACAATGGATTATATTCATAAAGCATTAAAAATGGGGTCATTTTTGCTACAGCATGGAAGGAAGTGTTATACCACCATTCAGCGAGAAACCATTTGACCCATTGTGACTGTTTATCAGATACAAAGCAATGGAGATATCCTTCCAAATGTTTGTTCACTATCTCAGTTTTCCCATTAGATTGAGGATTCTAAGATGAGCTATGAGTTAACTAAGTACCCATAAAAGAAAATATTTTGATCCAAAAATTTCCAGTGAAAATATGATCTCTGTCACTTACAATAATCTTTGGATTTCTACATAGCGTTTGAATTGTTTCCATAAATGCAATAGCAACTATACTAGATTTACATGGATGAGATAATTCACAAAACTGTGCATACTTGATAATTCTAACAACTACCACCATGATGACACTCTTTCCTTAGACTTGGGTAAACATGTGATAAAATCCTTTGAAACCTCCTCCCAATGTTGACATGGAATGGATAAAGGTTGTAGTATACTTGGGGTCTTAATTGTATCAACTTTATTTTGTTGGAAAACCAAACATTCCACCACAAACTTTTGAATATCATATTTAAGGTCATCCCAAAAAAATTCATTGTTAACCCTATGGTAAGTTATTAAAAATCCTAAATGCCCTCTTAAGGGAGATTTGTGCAATTCCCTAAGAATCTGTTGTTTGAGTTGGGAATTTCTACAGAGGTATAAGCGATCTTTGTACCATAACAAATCATTTTTCCAGCTAAATGTATTAGATTTACTGGGATCTTGGTGCAACTTTTGAATGACTACCAACACTTCACCATTCTTTCATTCATACCTTGTTTCATTTATCCAATCTTATTGGATAATATAAATTTCATAAAGCAATGCTTACACATCCTCATCCTTTCTTGAGAGTGCATTTGCAACAACATTTTTCTTCCCTTTTTTGTAGATGATTTCAAAGTCATAACCCAACATCTTTGTGACCCATTTTGGTTGCTCTTGTGAAGATATATTTGTTCTAAAATGTATTTAAGACTATCATGATCTGTTTTTACCTTGAAGTGTCTTACCATTAGGTAAGGTTGCCATTTCTTAAGTGCATGTACTATTGCCAACATTTGCTTGTCATAAATAACTTGGTGTAAATATTTTCCTTTGATTGCATGACTTTTGAAAGTGATGGGTCGTTCTTCTTGAATTCCATTTCTTGAGGCATCACATTCCCAATAAAGGTTTTTGTGATGTCTAGCGTAGCTAAGATTGGTTCTTGGCACGTTGCCTCTTTAATATGTTAAGAGACCTTTGTTACTTCTGGAGTCCAAGAAAATGCATCTTTCTTTAGTAATGTTGTTAGAGGTGCCATTATTCTCCCATAATTCTTAACAAACTTGCAATAATACCCTGTTATCTCGAGAAATCCTCGTAGATTCTTTACGGATGTGGGGATTTTCCATTCCTTAATGGCTTTAATTTTGCTAGGGTCTACCTTAACACCTTCATGAGATACAATATGACCCAAATATTCCACCTCTTGTACTCGAAAGAAAAATTTAGTGTATTTTTCATATAATTGTTTCTCCTCCAATATTTTGAGCAGTTTGTGAACATGTTGAACATGATCCTTTCTAGACTTGATGTAGAATAGTTTATCATTAAGAAAAACTAACACAAATTTTCTAAGGAAGGGTTTGATAATGGAATTCATCAAACCTTGAAATGTATAAGGTGCATTGGTGAGGTCAAAAGGCATGAGCAAAAATTCATAATGACCATCATGAGTTCTAAATTTTGTTTTCAGAATGTCTTTAATCTTCATTCTGATTTGATGATATAATGAACAAAGGTCTAACTTGGTGAAGTAATTTCCCATGCAATTCATCCAATAATTCATCAATGACAGGAATGAGGAATTTATCTTTAATAATTATATTTTTGAGATCCCTGTAACTTGGGTGCATGCACCATGATCCATCCTTCTTGTGCACGCATACTACTTTAGTAGAGAAATAAATTTGACTAGGTTCAATTATACTAGCCTCTAGCATTTCTGCAACCATATTTCAATTTCAGTATTTTTGGCATAGAGATATCTATCAGGCCAGATGTTTGGAGGAACACTTCCTGGAATCAAATGAATGGCATGACCATGATCATGAATAGGTGGGAAGCCTTTGGGAGTCTCAAATACCCTGGAATGATTTCCTAAGGCTTTTTGGAGATCTAGATAAATAAATGACTTCAATGTGGGTACCTCTAGAAAACATAATTGTGAAATTATACCTCGTTATTCATTCTTTAGAATATTTTTCATATTGTTAGAGCTTGTTACATTTCCTGGTTTCCCTGTGATAGCCCTCAATTCAAATTCTTTTCCTTCTAAAACAAATTTCATAAAAATTTCTTGAAAATTAAAAGTTATCGTAAGCAAAGATTGTAGCAATTGGGCTCCTAGCACAACATCAGCACCACCCATTGGAATGGAGAGAATTGTACTATTCAAAACATATTATCCCATGTATAGCTTGATATTATGTCACTTTTTAGAGAAATTAATGGCTCCACCATTTGCAACGATCACTTGACAATCTGGTGCGGGATATAGGAATCAATTCAATTCCTTTCCTATCTTACAATGAATAAAATTATGGGTACTGCACAAATCAATCAACATTATTACCTTTCTCTTATTTATATGTCCTTATATCTTGATAGTTTGAGGAGTGGTAGTTCTGACCAATGCACTAGAAGATATGGTTAGATTCATTTCTTCTTTCTCTAGGGCTTGTTCCTAGTGTTTATCCTCGTCTTCCGATGTTTCTTGTTCCTTTTCTTCCTCCTCTTCACAATGTATGTAAAATAATTTCTTCTCAGCAGAATTATGACCTTCAGTGTATCTTCTGACACAAAGCCATTTTTATCTTTTTTCTTCCAATTTTTGTGGTGTCAACCTTGTAGGTTTTGGAAAGGCTAGGGGAAGCAACATTTTCATCTTTATAGTTATCAGTTGTAGCCTTCCTTGTTGCCATATTTTTTTTTCTTTAGTTTTTCTTGCCAACATGAATGCCTTTTTGAATGAATCTGGTTCTCAAAGGAAAAACTCATGTTTCATTTTATCCTTTGAATTCCCTATGAAAAAATCAATCATATGCTCCTCTGTAATATATTTTACCCTTATATTCAATTTTTGGAAGTCCTCAATGTGCTCCACCATTGAACCCTTATGTTTGAGATCTATCAATTGGCTAAAAAAGATGTTGGTTTTTGTATCCTCATAATGTGCTACCATTTCTTCCTTAAAACTTTACCTAGTGACAATTTGTTTATGAAGAAAAGCCATTGATACCATACAAATTGATCGGGTTCCAAATATAAATCTGCAATGCGTACCTTTTGTGTTCTTTGCACATTATGGAGATCGAAATATTGGTCCATTTGTAGTATCCATGTTACAAAATCCTTGCCATAAATCTTCCTCATATCGATATTTGGAACATGGTGGGTCTTTAGTAAAACGTTAGAGTCTATGAAATCATGACTAACATTTCTTTTCTTCTCATCATGAGCTTCCTCTACTACCTTTTCGACATTAGTAAGCATTTCTTGTAGAAACTTTGTCAAACCTATCTTCGAATATTTCATGTTTCTTTTAAGTTTTTCTTCTACAACATTCATATTAGCTTCCATGCCATCCATCATAGCTTCCATTCCATTATTTAAATGATCCATCTTAGTTTCAGTTACTTTTTGTGAAAGCGAAAATTGTTGCACTAGGTCTCGCAATTTTTATATATCATGTTGCATTTCTTCCTCTTCTTCATGTGTCATAGTAGATATTTCAAGTTTCTTACTAGGTGTTTTCATTTTATTTCTCTAGGGAAACAATGAATGATAATTATTCTTCACAATTCCCTTTGAGTCACTTCAAACTACTTTCTCAAACAAGGTTCTTTATTTTTATTTTTTTCGCTTTCTATGAGCTCGATCAAGAAATGCCGGTAACTTTGTAATTTTGGATCTCCAAGTTCTAAAATTTTGGCCTGTCATATCCCTCTGAGTTTTCTTTCCAACCCCTCAACTCTAGTCCCAATTTCATTCCAAAAGAAATATATATGCCCAATCTCCCTTTATGTCCTAATTATAGATGAGTTCAGTAGCGTGAAGTTGTATGTTGTGTCACGTAGCACTGTTTCGACCTTAGCTTCTAAAAACGATACCAAAAAGACTATAATTTGTCATATTTGTGCCACCTTTTACTATATCTAAATCAAAAGCTCATATAGAAAATTATGACGATTTTCCGAAGGTGACCTGTTTGTGATCCAATTCAGGATCCTATAAAAGCCCTAAATTCTTCAGTTCATATCTCCGAAAATATAGTCATAAAATATCTGAATTTTGGTCAGTGGTTCATCACAAATTCGTCTCAGTTAGGTTTTATGTTTGGCTTTAGAAGCTTTGTGGAAAATGTTTTATAGCGAACATTCCATGATGACCTATTTGAAGTAGCGAAACCGTAGAATCCAAAGCTCGGATACCAATTATTATGCAAGCAGCTCACAAAATAGAAGGAAGAGATAGATCAATGACTTAAAATGTAGCCTCTTCAGGGGGAAACCTACTTTACATTACGACAATTCTTGGATGATACAAATGGTAAGACCTCCTTCTATGTATAGGAGTTTAAGGGGTCATAATATAATCAAAGCCGTCATAAAAATAACAATGTAAGGGCACAACAATAATAATAGTGGGCTTCTATGGGGCACAATAATAACAATATGGGGACAAAATAGGAAAAACAATAACAGTAAGGGGTACAATGACAATAATAATAAGGGAATACACTAGTATTATAGGGACCTAAAATCAATCCATTAAATTGCTTACTCTAAATATATGCAATCAAAACAAAAACTTGCTAAAACCAAAGGCTTAATGAAATTAACTCCGTGTACAAATATTAAGCAAGGCTTTAAACTTCTAGCTATTTCAAGAACCAAGCATATACTTACTTGTAAAGAAATATGATAAGAAGGAAAAAATGTAACTCTAAGATGAAACCCTAATTTGTTATTTTCAATCCATTTGATGCAGACTACCTTTACTTGGGAATGAAACACATTCAAACTTCACATTAAATTCAATCACAAATATAAAAACAATGTTATTTAAGTTCATTTACCTCTTAGTCATGTATAGTTAGGGTTTAGGGAGTGATGTAGGTGATAGGGTAGGTAGCAGGAGTACTTCCATAATTAAAAGATGTTGAAAGTAGGGATAAGAGGCAGAAAATTGGGGATGAAAATGGGCTCCAACATCCCTCCTATGAAAATTCAGATGCATTTCCTGATGCATGTTGCCATAGTATGCCAAAAGTAGAACTGACATGGTAGCAAAAGAAACTCTGGTGAAAGACCAGCGGACTTAACCAAGACATCTAACCCATGCTTAATTGGAATAGAACACTTCTTAAACTAGAAAGCAAACTCTTGAGCACTTAGCTCTTTAGTCTATTTCATCTAGGAGATTTTCCAACATAGCAATTGCTTGTTTTTCCACTTCAGCACATCATTCAGAGAATACAACCAAAGATTAGTTTCTCTGATCTAATGCATAACTTCTGTGACATATTAAAATAAGACTCGATACTTGTTTTCTTACCTGTGAAGTTTAATAATCTTTCTCTGCAACTTCACTGAATGAATAGTCAAGTTTTAGTCTGCTATAGGAGTAAGATTTTTCATGGGTGTTGTCAATTGTCGAGAGGCACTACCTCCTAGTGTGTTTCTATGACCTTTCCCTCGTGAGGAAGTTTTTTGAACTTCTCTGTTGACCTTTTGACTAGGATTCTTGCTAGGCGAGGACTGAATAGGAGATCGTGTTTCCAAATATTGTCTAATGTCAAAGGGGATTTGTGTTGTAGATGCTAAGACAATACTTTATTCAAGGGAAGAATGCAATTCCTTACCATCTGAGTCATGTGAGGAAATAGCATCAATACGCTTATAATTTATAATTTCGGGAGTCTTAAGCTTGTTAATGCTTCTAGTTATTCTGCAACCTTAGATCAAAGTCTCTGCCTTGGAAATTTCTAGCACTTGGGTTGGAAAAAGAGATTTCCTCAGCTTAGGCTTTGGTTCGGTCCCTGCATGAGCTTCAAAAGATTTTGGTGCATGTTCTTCAACTATTGACCCTACAATATCAACTAGCTGAGGTCGGTCTTTACTACTCCTACTCTACTTGTTACTTCACTTACTTGCCCTTTGAGCTTTTGAAGAGGTCCCCTCTTCCATATTATTAGAACAGGGTGTCAATTTGTGAGGGGTTTTGACAATAGGAGGGACAAGGTTATTTGTATGATTATGCATCACTTGGCAATGTTGTGGAAAGGTCTCTCTTTTATGCTTAAGTGACTGTCCAACCAACCATTTCTGAATTTTGAATTGTGTCTCTTCCCCATTATAATTTTCATCTAGGACATCTTCCCAAGGCCTCCGCCACTTTGTAAGCTTATAAAAAACTATCATTTTAGTAAGCCCGTGGTAACATTATCTTACAGTTACTGCTCATTGATTGTACCCCTCAAGACATTTTATGCAAGCTTAATTTCAAGAAATGCAAAATATTGATCTTTCTATCTTCTGCAAAATGTGATAATAGGAAAATATGATATAAAAAAGATATAACATACGTTCCCTCATAGACAAGAAAGCATTCCAACATGGTGATCGAAGGGTGCCATTTCTCTTCGATACAACTTCGTAGTATACCTTTCGTCCAGCTGATTGACTGAAGGTTGGCTTGACAAATGAAGCACAATTTGGAATATGTAATTTCCCACCCTTGAATAATTTTTCACCCACATAGGGTAACCCTATAGCATGGCTAAGAGACTCCTCTGTAACTTTAAAATTAAAAATACCAACTCTAACATGCTCTCCATCAAAGTTCTCAGCAAATTCCAGGACTACTTTATTATTATATCCTTGAAAATTTCTTAAAAATGGAAACTATCCCTGCTTTTTGAGAACTAATTTGAATTGTTGATACTTAGAGCTATAGCAAAATTGGCCAAAGGTCAGCTCATGGTGATCGTTTCCCATGCCTATATAAAACGAAATTTTCTAAATCAAACTTAAAACTTTTACTCTCTGCCTATAATACTGATATAGGAACCGGATTCCATTATGATTGTCAAATAAAATGGTTTCCTTGATGTTGATGAGAATTGTCTTCATCCTCTTGATGACTCCACCCTCAACATGCGAATGATTTCACCCTCATCATGCTTCCGTGGGAATGGTTATCACGATGGTAGGGTAGTACAAGGTTGAAGGGGTGATAATAGCCACGATTCAGATGTGGCTTAAGTGGAGAAGTTTGATAATGATTAAGACGACAAGGAGTGTAAGGGCTTGGATATGAAACAAAGGGTAGAAATGATTAGGGAACCCATGATTACGTATCACTAGACAAAATTTTAACTATTAACAATTGAATCTTAACAAATTATGAGCACATACCTTACTAACCAAAAATGATTTAGCATGTTGAGCTGTAGAGATCGACCATATTTGGTTGATACACTTCAAAGTGTTCTGCATATTCTTGCATTGGCCAGAAATCTGATTTCTGTAAGCAAGATGGATGATGCAGGTGTAAAAACAGTGTTCGAGAAGTATATGTGCAAAATGGTACGGGGAGAACTGGTATTGATGCGGAGAGTTCGAATTGGAACTCTGTACAAGCTGCAAGGTGGCATTGTTATTGATGGGTGGAAAAATTTTGTAGTTCGTAAAAGTGGAGCAGAAAATCTAGTGGTCTCTGGAGAGAAGACCATGTTGTGGCATCAAATGCTTGGACATACTGGAGAGAAGGACCTTCGAATACTTCATGGTAAAGGTATGGTAGAAGGTATGAATAATAGCTCTTTGGATTTTGATTTCTATGAAAATTATGTATATGGGAAGAAGAATCGGGTGAGTTTTTCCTCTAGTAGTAAAAGGGAAAAATAGATATTAGACCTTGTGCACAGTGATGTGTTTGAACCTATGAAGGTTCCACCACTGGGTAAGTCTGTGTAATATGTATCATTTATATACAACTTCTTAAGGAATACGTGGATATATTTCCTTAAGAAGAAATCTGAAGTCTTTGAGAGGTTTAAAGAATTGAAGGTTCTGGTGGAAAACCAGACAGACAAGAAGATAAAGCTGTTGATGACAGATAACGGTGGAAAGTTTTTCATTAAGGAATTTGAGGAATTCTGCAAGAAATGTGGTATAGCACAGCAGAAGAGTACGCCATATGCACCTCAGCAAGATGGAGTTGCAAAAAGAATGAAAAAGATGTTGATGGAAAGGGCAAGAAGCATGCTCAATGGTGCCAGATTAGGACAGGAATTTTGTGCAGAGGCAGTGGAGACGGCATGTTACCTTGTCAACAAATCACCTTCATCAGCGTTGGAGGATAAGACTCCACAAGAGGTATGTACTGGTAAGAAACCCTCTCTTTCACATCTGAGGGTATTTGCTGTGATGCATATGTACATGTTCCAAAGGAGAAATGAACCAAGTTCAATAGTAAATCTAAAAAGTGCATGTTTATTTGGTATAAGGATGGTTTAAAGGGCTATAAGATTTGGAACCCAATAACAAGGAAGGTTGTGTACAACTGAGATGTGGTGTTCAGAGAGGTGAAAGATGTTATTAAACATGAAGTTCAACCAAAGGAACCTGAGAAGGGTCTGAGCTAAAGGAGGAAGAATCAGACTCTACAACAGAGGAGGAATCAAAATATGAAGAGCCACAAACTCCAGGTGTGAGAAGATCAGTTCGAGAAAGAAGGCGACTAGAAAGGTATAGTCCATCTGCTTTCTGTTCAAATTTTCTTTATCTATTACTGACGATGATCCCAGAACTGTGAAGGATGTAGTAGATTCATAGGATGGAAAACTCTGGAAAGAGGCCATGGTTGATGAAATGGCATCTTTGCACAAAAATGAGGCTTGGGATCTGGTCGAGTTACTTTCTGGAAGGAAACCCATTGGCAGCGAATGTGTGTTCAAGAAGAAGACAAATGTAGAAGGAAAGGTGGAGAAATACGAAGCTCGATTGGTAGAAAAATGTTATTCCTAGGTGCCAGGAATTGATTTTGGTGATATTTTTTCTCCTGTTGCTAAGGTAACCTCTACTAGATTACTTTTATCTGTTGCTGCTGCTTTTGATTTTGAGGTAGAACAGATGGATGTGATGAAAACGTTTCTTCACAGGGATCTGGAAGAGGAAATATACATGAAGAAAATTGAAGGCTTTGCGACGAAGGGTAAGAAATAATTGGTATGCAAGTTAAAGAAGTCTCTGTATGGGTTAAAACAGTCACTAAGGATGTGGTATCAGAAATTTGATGCATTTATACAGGGACTTGGCTTCACCAGAAGTAAAGAAGATCACCGTGTGTATTTTAAATTAATTGGTGACCATGTTATTTATCTGGTCTTGTATGTGGATGATATGTTGCTGGT
>APFE031652143.1:31857-51790 GCA_000404065.3 Pinus taeda
AAATTCGACATGAAAGATCTTGGTGCTGCAAATTATATTTTGGGCATGGAAATTAAAAGAGATCGGGCAAAGAGGAAGCTCTGGTTAAACCAGAGGAAGTATGTCGAGACAATACTGTAGAGGGTTAATATGCAGGATAGTAAACCAGTGAAGGTTCCTATTCCTATAGGTGTGAGGTTATCTATTGAATAGTGTCCTAAGACATAAGAAGAGGAAGAGGACATGTCCCGTGTTCCATATGCAAGTGCAGTCGGTAGCCTGATGTATGCAATGGTCTGTACTAGACCAAGCATTGCACATGCAATGGGAGTATTGAGCAGGTTTATGTCAAAACCATGGAAGGAGCACTAGACAGTAGTGAAGCGGGTTTTCAGGTATTTGCGTGGCGCTAGTGATTATGGTTCGTGTGACCAAGGAAGAATAGGATTGGATAGAATGTTGGATATTCGTGGCTTTGTTGATGCAGACTGGGCTGGATATCTGGATCGGAGAAGATCTACAAGTGGATATCTGTTTAACATATTTGGAGGTGAAGTTAGTTGGATGAGTAAGAAACAATCTATAGTGGCACTATCAACTATAGAGTCAGAATACATGACAGCCACTCATGCAAGCAAGGAAGCATTTTGGTTCCAGAGAATGTGTTCAAGTATGGGTCTAGTACAAGGAGCTATAAGGATATAATCTGATAGCCAAAGTGATATTTTCTTGGCAAAGAACCTCGCATATCATTCAAAGACAAAGCACATTGATGTTCAGTATCACTTTGTGAGGGATATGATAGAAGACAAAAAGGTGTTGCTGGTAAAGGTGGACCCTTTGAACAATACTGTAGATGCATTGAAAAAATATGTGAGCTCTGAGAAGTTCTCTTGGTGTAGAGAGACAATGGGCATTTCAGGGCTAGAAAAATCACTAAGCTCTCTTTTGGTCCCCTGTGGAAAGAAAACAACAAGTGGGAGAATTTTGGGTTGTGTTATATTATTTCGATAACTAGCCCACGAAGTTAATTAGGGGGTTAGAAGGGGGCACAAAGCCCCCCTTCGTTGCACCGATTTTGTAGTGGGGGGGGTGTGACAGGGGGTTTGAGGTGTATTTTTAACTCCACTTTATGGGGTCCAGGGTAGTGCCCCATAATGTTTTGGTTTTGGATGCTATGTTAGGATGGCCCGACTCACCTTTGGTTTTGCGCACAATTTTCACACATGTTTTTGGACGTGATGGTTTTTGGTCCATGGTATTGGACCCGATGGTTTTCGATCAATGGTATTGGATGATTTGGCATGTATAAATATTTATTTTAACATTGAATGGAACATAATAAAAAATCAAGATGGTATTCCCAGTTTTGGGATCCAGGGAAAATCTCTGTGTATATGTGTTTTATGTGTTATGCTCTCGCATTGTTTATTTTCTTTATTTTAGAATTCATATGGAAATATTCTACTTGCATTAGCTAATAAAGAATCTAATATTCAAGGTGATGGAACAAATATCCGTGGGCATGGCGGTGACAGGGAATGTCGAATCACAAGGATACGGATAAAATTCTCTTCCAGCTGCACAAACAGGATATCAGGATGGACAAAATTGACCACCATATCCCTTGCATTCTACAGTTGTATGGCATGCCAGGGGCATCAGTTGAGGATCCATCTCCCATCGCATCTATCTCATAGGAATAGAAGGATTAGACTCATGCCCATGCATAATTTTGGTCTATGCAATTAGATTTAAATTTTTATGTTGGAAATGTCATTTTTTATAGTTATGTAGTGTGTGGACATGAGATAGAGATGTATCTAGCCTAGCTAGAAAGATTAAAACAATATTTTTTTGGATGACTTACAACGCTAACCAATGGCAAACAAACTTGGTTTCCCCTTGGGGCAAGTTGAGGCCGCGTGGTTAATTTGTGTGGTGTAAACTTTCTTATTATCTAATAGAAAATGGAATCAACCTCCCAAGCTTAACAAAAAAAAAATTGAAAATTTAGTAATTTTTTAAAAATCAATTAAAAATGAGTAAAAAATTAAATCTTCTATATAATAGTTGGGGAAAGTTGAACATGATTTATTTATTCTATTTCTAATTAATATTTTTACTATATATATATATATAATAATTTAAAAACATTGGAAATCTAATATATATTTTTTAAATTAATTAAAAATGAGTAGAAATTTAAGCTCCTAGTAAGGTAATAATAATTAAAAGAGAATATATATCAACAATCATGTATTATTTGATTTATTTAATAGCAACAATGAATTTTTAATGGTGATTTTTTGATGAGCGATGGGGTTAGGGTTACACTGCAAGGTTCATCCGTGGTTTACAGGGATCACAATACGGATTCATCGACTGCCCCTGTAACAGTATACTCCCTTGCATATTTCCATTTTCCTTCACCATTCAGCTGCTAAGGGTCTTGAACCTCCAGTTTAAGCATTTTTGAGGTGCATTTTTTTTCACCCACAGACATACCTTCGTTCCTGTTTTGCATCGACCTTACAGGCAGTTGTCAGTGAGTGGTTTTGACAGTTATGTAAGATCTTATAAATTATACCACCCACAATTTGGAAGATGTACCCATCCAAACACATCTTGTTACCACATCGACTGGATATTTTACCTTTGATAATGAGCTCTCCAATGAAGTAGACGCCCTTCCTTGCATTTCCAGCTCTCACATTCCATCTGTTATGCTGCCTGAAGACACCCTGGTGATTCCTGATTACATCTCTCAACCACTGTCACTGAATTCCCTGACCTTTGTTGGGCCTCCATCTAACCTTGATGAGAAAACCCTCGGGGAGGTACCTATTTCAAATATCCCTTCGTCTGTCCCCTGCATACCCTCAGTTGTCCACCACTTGGTATCTGCTACACAGGTGCCCATCACATCATCCCATCTATCCTCTGTGGCTCCTCCCCTGGGTAACTTCACACGAATTGGCCCCAATCAGGGATTTTTCTCCTCCATTTCATTGAATATCACTTCTGGATCTAGGGCATCTCCAATTTCATGAGCTACTCAACCATTCACATACCAAAGGTTTCAACTACTCGATTTCATGGGGATTCAAAGAGAAAAGGGTGTCTAAAGCTCCAGAACTATGAGGTATTCCTAAAACTCCCCGAGGACACTCAGTTATTGGACTCCCTAGACACTGCATAAAAAGTACTTGTTGGTCGGGTCCGCGACAGACATTTTAGTGTGGAACAACTTCAGTAATGGACCTCGAAGGTATGAGGCCATCATCTAAAATATGCCCCAAGGGTGAAAACTTTCGTCAAAGGTTGGTTCACTCTATGTTTCAACTGCCTTGCACACACCAACTAGGTACTTTCTACAGTATGGCATATCGATCAAGCACCTGTGCTACTTAGGAGTTGGACACTGATATTTTACCTTGAGCAAGAAAGCGTAGATGTTGGGCCTATTTGGGTATGCCTCCTAGGACTTCCCTTTCATTTCTGGATGGAGGATGTTTTCAAGCGTATTGGGACTACTATTGGCACCTACCTCATTTTTTATGACTCCTTTAATATTACAGGGCATATGGCCTTTGCTATCATTATGGTCCATCTAGATATCATATATGGCTTACTGGAACACATAAACATTCAATGGAGGAATGCATCAAGGTAGAATATTTTGAATGATGAGGGAGTCTCATTTAGATGCAAGAGATGTCACAAGGTGGGGCATCTTTTTAAAGATTTCCCCCTTAATGGAGGGACATACAAAAAGACACCGAGTTAGGAGCCATTGGCATAGGAGACACCATTGCAGGAGGAACAACCCTGGAATACAAAATCTCCAGTAGGGAAGGCAGATGCACAGAAAGGCTCAAAGGCTATGGCAACGACTTCAACTTAGGTAGCCTAGAAGAAGCGTGGTAGGCCTCCCCACAGACCTCCTCCCCCACCACTTGAGCGAACCCTGGTGGCCTTCAGAGACTCGAATACTTCGGATAGGAGCATCCCTTCCACTACTTCCTCTCTTTGCAGCACATATTTACATGATATATTATCATCTGGTCATTTTATGGGTATGGGTTCGGCTACTTTATTTGCTACCTCCATACATATTAACTGCAATTTATCTTCCTCACATCCGGTCATCACTCCCACACCTCCCTCCATGTCGTTTTCCCCTTGACCTTCATCTACATCCTCTTTTCTAGCCCCTCCGACATCTAGTTATCTGACCGGCTCAAAAACCAAGAGACAGGCAATTGACCATGTCGGCCTCGACATCATTCCCACCCCCCTACATAAACTCCAAAGAGGTCAACCCTCATCCCTCGCTATTGCTCAATCACTGGTTTGTGATGAAATAGCTTCGAGTAAGTAGTCCACTATTCCTGGGGTACTTAGAGCAACAGAAACACCCTCTCAACCCCCACCATGAAGGTTATCTCCCACATTTGCCGAGGGCTTGCTATGCCTAACAAAAAATAGAACTTCGTCGGTTAGTTACAACCAACTCACTTGAATTAATATTTTTATAGGAGACACTTGGCTCTGCTGCTGACATTACCTTTTCCGTTGAGCATATGTTTCCTAGGTGGAAGTTTACTCGTCTAGATGCACATGGAATATCTGGGGGTATTGCTCTGGGATACAACTCCCGTTCTAACAAATTACTCAATTTTTGGGGAGGGGATGGACATTTTGGATATGACATTCATTCAATCGACCTAGGTTTGGATTTTATAATTTTCAACATTTATGGGTCGTGTTAGAATAGACCTGATTTTTGGGATAAACTCATGGGTTCGGATTTATTTTTTGTTGATCATTTGATACTTGGAGGGGACCTAAATTTCTCCATCGGTCACTCTAAGTCCTAGGGACATCTAGCAAAGAGATATTCTCTCTGATATTGTTTCTCATTCATCCTAGATTCTCATCAACTAATAGACATCCCTTCAGCCAAGGTACAATCTACCTGGAGAAATAATTGGACTAAGCAGAATGGCCTGGCACACACACTTGATCGTTTCTTAGCAAAAGGGAATGTACTTCATTTGGGGCTCTACATCAGACAATCGATTGGATCGGGGGGGATATCTGATCACCTCCCTATTTATATGGAAATCAAAGGAGGTAGAGAAAATCCCAAAGGACGTTATAAATTATGCTCTCCCTAGCTCAGGGAATCCTCATATGTCAACATGGTAATTTATTTCTGGAAAGAAATCTCCCCTTGGGCAGGAGGAGATATCACAAATGGTTTTATTCATAATCTTAAAGGGCTGAAGAAAATGTCCAAGCAATGCCCACACAACAAAAGGACTCAAGATGAACTTTCTCTAAGATAGATAGAATCTGAACTATCTGTCTTTGAAAATGAATAAGGAGGATTATACCGTACAACAGAACATAAGGAGAGGAATACATCCCTATACACCGCTAGAGGGAAAATCCTTAAATACTGTGAAGAGTTCTAGAGATTGAGAAGTAGGGAAATTTGGATGTAGGATGGGGATGCAAATACCAAATTCTATCATAAGTTTGCCAACGAAAGGAAGGAGATAAATGCTATTTGGTAGCTATAGAATGAACGGGGGCAAGCAGCAAAACGTTTCCGCAACTAGCTTCGCTGGCAACCTCTCATCTCAAAAGAGCATATAGTGCCCCTCGGGAAGTAAATCTGGCAGACATCATTAGAGTTGCACAACATTTTCCACGGTTTGTGGAGCAAGAGGAGGGAGGCGATCCGGTCAAAGAGGTTACTTTGGAAGAGCTGGAGGCCACCTTAAAGTGGTTTAATAAAGACAGAAGCCTGGACCTAATGGATAGTCTATTGAGTTCTACCTAGCTTTTTTTGACACCATAGGTGCAGATCTATTCAAGTTGTTGAGGATTCCAGAATCTGTGGACATATAGCGACATCCATCACCTCTACCTTCATCCCGCTTATCCGTAAATCTGATAACCTGACCTCCTATAATGAATATCACCCTATCTCTCTTTGCAACTGCATTTACAAGATAATAGTAAAGATCATTGCCAATCGGATGCGGCCTATTCTTTCCAATCAAATCTCTCTGGAATGATTCGCCCTCCTCCAAGATCAACAGATTCAGGAGGTTGTGGTTTTGCACACCCTACATACCAAGAAATGCAAAGGTATGATCCTAAAATTTGATTTATTTAAGGCTTTTGACAGAGTAAATTGGTTATACATTAGAATGCTATTAACCCATTTGGGTTTTCCCTTCATATACATCAAATGGATCATGAGTTGTATAACTAACATTCCATTCATCGTCTTGGTTAATGGAAGTGCATCCCCTTTCTTTCTTTCTAAAAGAGGATTGAGGTAGGGCTGTCTGCTTTCACTGTTAGTCTTCCTCGTTGTCATGGAGGGGCTCAACAAGCTTATTAAGGATGAACACAGAAGAGGTAGACTATTGGGAATCAAAATAACATATGATTATATGCTCACACATCTACTTTTGTGGATGATGTTCTAATATTTCTCAATGGCAGCATTGATGATATTACCAATATTAAAGCCACCTTTTCCTTATTTATGGTGGCTACTAGTATGCTGATTAATGATAAAAAAATCAACGCTAATGGCAACAACATGCTCACAACATGAGATCAAATTTGCACTTCATCGCTTCTAGTTTACACATCCGAGTCTTGTAGAAGGCCTGAAATACATGAGGTATAAGTTAAAGACCTTGGGATACAAGATTGCAGACTAGACCCGGGTCATCTCTAAGATGGAGAAAAGACTCAACATTTGGTACCTCAAATATCTATCTCGTGTTAGTCGTCTCACTCTCATTATGAGTGTTTTGGAAGCCACTCTTGTTTATTGGATGTCACTGTCTTGGATTCCTAGGCATATACTCACCAAGATACAAGCTCTTTGCTGCAAATTTTTATGGAAGGGAAGCCAACCGGGTAACAGCTGACAGCCTTTGGACAAAAGTGACCACATAAAAATACATTGCCCTGTTGCAAGTCATTGATTGGATTAGGCGGTCACTAAGAAGCACTACTGGGATTTCAACTATTTGGAAGGCTATAATTAAGGCATTGGATCCTATCAGAGTTGAACTTACATGGAGAATCCACTTGGGACATAGTGTACAAGTTGGAATAGACCCATGGATCGGTTGTGGGAACATGTACAAGCTGCCTTTTGATCTCATACAACATCTATAGGACCATAATGTTACTCACATTTCTCATATTGCAGATGGAGATAGTTCTACATTTCTACTAACTTAGTAACCAGAGAACCCACAGTAAAGACCATTTTTTGTCAATGTTTCAAATCCCAACAGGTATCCATCATCAGAACTATTATTGAATGATGATAGAGGAAGAGCTCCAAGGTAAGAAATAAACAGTAATGAGGTAAGCTTGTTATGATTGAAGGAAAAGAAAGGTCGGCTGATTTGATTAAATGGAGTCGGCTACTCAATAATTAATATTATCCAGAAATTTTTATTTAGATTTTTTATTTAATAAATTAGGTTTATTTTAATTTTTTGATGATGGAATTAAATATTAATAAAAAGTAAAGGTGAAATTCCTTAGTGATATATAACTTATATATTTTTAATGATTAATAATTTCTCATAATAAAAATAATAATTTTATTATTTTTTACATATTTATTTAATAATTTTATTAATTGATAAATTAATAAATAAATATGTAAAAAATAATATAAATTATTATTTTATTATGAGAAAAATTATTAACCATTAAAAATATATAAGTATATATTCACTAAGGAATTTCACCTTTACTTTTATTAATATTAATATTCCATCATCAAAAGATTTAAATAAACCTAATTTAACTAAATAAAAAATCTAAATAAAAATTTCTAGATAATATTAATTATTGAGCACTTGACTCCCTTTAATCAAATCAACCGACCTTTCTTTTCCTTCAATCATAACAAGCTTACCTCATTACTATTTATTTCATACCTTGGAGCTCTTCTTCTATCATCATTCAATAATAGTCCTGATGATGGATCCCTGTTGGGATTTGAAACGTTGACAGAAAATGGTCTTTACTGCGGGTTCTCCGGTTACTAAGTTAGAAGATATTAACTACATTTCTACATCAGGCCCATAAATCTGCACTTCAATTAAACATCCCTCTTCAATGGATTCAGCTCTGGGATGACTATACTCAGGCACTTACTGAAGCACACATCCGTGTTACTGATGGAGATGATGAGATCATATGGGCCCTCTCAAAAACAAAGAGATGTTCTCCTAAAGATGGCTATTGGGTGCTGTCAGAAACAAGGAAACCACAGACCATTGAAGCATGGTGGGAACATCTCTGGAAGCTAAAGACACCCCCTAGGACTCAACTACTCATGTGGTCTATCTTGAGAAACAAGATTCCTAAAACTATGGGACATTGTTATACCTACCATCACCCCCATTACAATTGGTTTTCCACATCTATCTTAGAGGCCTAGAATATCTGGTTTACCTCCATCTCCTCCTCCAAGTAGCGTAACCTTCCCCTTCTGATCTATTAGGCCATCTGGATCACCCGAAATAATCTAATTTTCTAGAATTTACCTCCTTATTGGCCTATTATCGCAACCAAGGTATTGGCTGACTATATTTTCATCCTAGATGACTCACCTCCCCCAAGGCCCAGATGTATTATTTCTGAACATATTGACCACAGCATGCCTTGGGCATACTTTGACAAGGTAGCATAGGAGCATGGCTGCTGTGGGGCAGATATACATCATATATCTCCTCATCATTCATACAACATGATATTGGGATTAAGAAGAGGAACAAATAACTTTGCAAAATTATCAGTAGCAGAATTCCTTATACAATTTGCCTTGGAGAAAAATTGTAGAGACATACAATTATTTGGGGATTCCAAAATTGTTTGTGATTGGTTAAATAGAACTTCTAGATGCTCTACTTATACTTTGAGTCATATACTGGATGAGACTGTAAGATTAATTTCATTTTTTGACTCTTTTACATGCAAACACATTTTCAAGGAGTGTAACACAGCTGCTGACAACCTTTCCAAAGAAGCAACGAGTAGGGAGCCGAGCATTTGGCTGATCCAAGAAATGCGTGATGGTGAACACTACCAGTACTTCCACCAACCTTTCATGGACATCATCACCTGATTTTACTGTGGCATATGGACAATATCTTTTGTATATATTTATCATCTGATAGACTTTTTAGTTTTCTATACATTGTGGTTTTCTTACAATATATTTTGGGTATTGTTACCTCCCTGCGTGGATCAAGGTAAAATAATTTTGAACTTAGTTCTTTTGATGAAGATAGTCATATCTCTGATATTATCCGAATATGCTTACATGCATCTACAAAATGTAATTTCTTTCCATTAATGAAATTACGATTTTTCCTAGGGGGAAAAACAATGACTTTTTAATGTAATTATGTATTTGTAAAAAACTTTTTTATTTTTATCTAAAACAAATATTAATAATATTATATTATGAATATAGACTTAGGAAGTTTTCTAGGTAAGTAACCTAAATTAATTGTAATATGAAAAAATGAAAATAATATTTTGAAATAAAAGTAGCTAAATGAAATAATATATATTATCTATTTTTACACATAAAAATACAAATCCTTATGATCTCATGTAATGGATGAAATCTTAAAATTTTCCTATGGACTGAATCTTAAAATTTCATATGGATATGTTGTCTTTTCTCCTCAAGAATAGATTATCATTACTTTAACCCAATATATCACATATGCATTTGAGAGTTTAAGAAATACTATAAAATATTGTTTTAAATTGTATGTTCTCTATTTCGATGTTTAATTATTATTTATATTTTGAAATTATATTATATATAAAAATCCAATTTTTCAAAATGTAAATTTTATTAATATGACTGAAAAAATTCAAATATATAATTATCATATAAATATTTATTAGTAATAGAAAAAACATTATTCTCCTTTTAAAGATGGAGACTTTCCATTTCCGATCTAGAGGATCTCCGGCCTTAGAATTATCACACTTAACATAGAAAATTGATCCTGGAAGCATCATGCTTATCCTCACAGATCGTTCTGTAAACTTTGATGGTCAGAACAAGAGGAAAGAGCCACATGGCTGGACTATCTCGAACTCGATCAAGGATTGGTTGTTTGATGACGAGGCATCCTTCCATTCACGTGGATCTGTTAACCCTATCTCCAAGCTTTGAGCTAAACCAATGAATAAATACTTAGCATATAGGGACATGACTCAAATATTCACCTAAATTCAATCAAAAATATCAAAATGATGTGAGTTAAGTGCATTTACCTCTTAGTCATGTATGAGTAGGGTTTAGGGGGTGACGTAGGTGATAGGGTTGGTAGTAGGAGTAATTTCATAGGGAAAAGTTTGTGAAAATAGGGATAAGAGGCGCCAACATTCCCCCATGGGCGCCAACAATCCCCCATGTAGATTCGAATGCATGTCCTCATGTGTGTTACCATAGTATGCCAAAAATAGTACTGACATGGTAGAAAAAGAAACTTTGGTCAAAGACAAACAACCTTAACCAAGACCTCCAACCCATGCTTAATTGGAACAAAACACTTCTTAAACTGCAAAGTAAGCTCTTGAGCACTTAGCTTTTTGGTGGGTTTCATCTTGGAGATTTTCCAATGTTGCAATTGGTTGTTTTTCTGATTCATCTCATCCTTCTGGGAATACAATCGATGATTAGTTTCTTTGACCTGATGATTAGCTTCTCTGACGTACTCAAATGAGACTCAATACTTGTTTTCTTTCTTATCGATTTTAACAATCTATTTTCGCAACTTCACTAAAAGAATCCTCATGTTTTCTTATGCTATAGGCATCAGAGTTTTCATGGGTGTTGTCGATTATTGAGAGGCACTACCTCCAGGTGTTTTTCTATGACCTCTACCTCGTGAGGAAGCTTGTTGAACTTCTGCGTTGACCTTTTGACAAAGATTCTTGCTGGGAGAGGATTGAATAGGGGACTTTGTTTCCAAACCTTGTGCAATATCAAAGGGGATGCATGATGTAGATGCTAAGATAGGAATTTCTTTAGGGGAAGAACGAAGTTCCTTCACGTCTGAGTTAGGAGAGGAAATAACATCAATACACTTAGAATTTATAACTTTAGGAGTCTTAATATTGTTCATGCTTCTAGTTCTTCGGTGGTATTGGATCAAAGTCTCTGCTTTTGACATTGCTGGAAATTTGGTTGTAAAAAGAGGTTTCCTCTGCTTAGGCTTTCGTTTGGTGCCTACATGAGCTTCAAGAGCTTTTGATGCAGGTTCGTTACCTTTCAACCATACAATATTAGTTGGATCAGGTCAATATTTACTACTCATACTCCACTTGTTCCTTCGCTTATTTACCCTTCTAGATTGTTGGGCATGGAATCCCCCCACAGCATGTTTTGGGGCTCAAAGCCCAAGTTTTTGTCTAATATGGTTGTAAATTTCCATGAATTGTGGGCACAAAAGAGTGTCAGATTCATAGGGTTTTCCACCCTAATCTTGTAAGGATTGTATAAATAGAGCGAGGCTTTAAGTGTAAAAGAGATAATGTTAGAAGGAACTAGGAGATAGATAAGTAGAAGCATAGAGCAAGTGTAAAGTGTGTCTTGGGTTGTAGAGTAGGAGAAGGTTTTGTAGCTAAGTGCGCAAAGGCCTAGTAGTCCATAGCTAAGTTTGCGAACCCTTGTAGCTGAGTGCACAGGGCGAATTTGAGTCTATAACCAAAGAGGAGAATAATAAAAGACGTTTTATCCAAATTCTATGTATCTATTCTTCAGTTATTACATGTTTGATATCAATTGCAAATATATTGTTTATTTACTGCACGCATATGTATGAATTATTTATATTGCTGAGTATAATTTTACACATGCAAGTAAGCTAAGTTAATCAACTATAAAAAAAACACTAATAAGGACTTGGGTAGTAATAGTGTTCGGCCCCGGGTCAGGCTGCACGAAGGTAGCATCACAGGTGCGAGGTACGGGTGAGTGAAAGTAGCAACATGTGCGCAGGGTCGAACCCCGAACCACTTGAACTCATCAAACATCTCCAGGGTGCGGAAACCTGGTTCTAACAGCCTCCCATACTACATCGGGTGAGACCTCAGTCTGCGCTACATGGACTGTTGTCAAAAGGGCCAGTAGTACAGGCATTTGTTTGGCTAAATCAACTCTAAACCTAGGTGAGGCCCCAATAAGCCAACAAATGGTTCCGTTACTAGGACTGAGATCTGCGTAAGGGATGTCTGATGTCATGTCATTGGAATCCCATAAAGAAAGAAATTGAAGAGTGGCTGGACAGAAAGATTCACAAGTTCGTGGTGCAAGAATATAGGAATCCACGAGTATCAAAGGAACAATGGTTAGAGCACTACTTATATATGGAAATCCAAGAAATTTTCTTTGCATCCTTCCCCTTTGAGTTGTATGATTGGATGGCGAAGCTAGCAGACAGTCAGGGAAGGTGTAGGCTCGACAAACCGATGTGTGGATTCCAGAATTGGTGCGTACACTAGAAGCATCACAAGATAATATTGTGTGTGCTCTGGAGCATTGGCTCGATCAATTTATAGGAGGGTTTACCACTGAGTTCGTGGTAGATACTTCAGTCAACTACAGTGAGGCATAACAACGCTTCATCAATGGACCCTGAGGTAAGTACATTAAATCTTTGAACACTTAGATTAAAATGCTACTGTGTGAAAAGTAGGTTATGCGAATAAATTGATGTTTGGGGCTATGCGAAGTGGGACGATCTATAGAAAAGAAGGTAGCATAGAGATATAGAATAGCCCCTTGATTTTGCCTCAACGATAAAGTGAGGAATAGATCGCAAAATGTTCTTCAAGAAGTGCGATCAGTTTGACAAGGCAAAGAATTCTGCGAATACCACCTCCACCTACACCACCACCAGTTTCATCATCTTCACCTCCATCTCCTCCCACACCACCTCTACCACAACCACAGTTCAATATGGGAAGCGCGATAAAATTACCACTGCTCAAAGGAGTAGGGACAGAGATCCAGACCAATTTTGGTTCATGGTAAAGGTTGTATCGGAAGCACAAGGAGTCGTGGATGACAATATAAAGCAGGCAATGCCAGTAAGTGCATTGCATGATCGTGCATTGACATGGTAAATTAAGCATTCTAATGACCATCCAAATGCAGGGATCACATATATCCAGGCTACGCTGAGCGAGGACTTTAGCAGGTCAAAACCAGAGACACAGTCAGTTATCAAGTTTAATGAAATCGCGATGCTTCCTGGCGAGATCCCCCAGGAATCGAATGAGAGACTAAAGAGCATGATTCACGAAGCCAACATGACCTTGACAGATGGGAAACACTGTGCATGGTTTGTAGCATCACTAACACCACATCTAAGGATGGCGTTGTCACAGTAGAAGTTATCCACCCAGGCTGAAGCTTTGGAAATTTTAATGAGACTGCATGAGACCCGAATACAAGATCCTAACCTGGGAGTCCAATAGATCCACGCGCAAATGAAAAAATTATTTCTGGAGATGCAGAGTTTGAAACAAGACAGGAAAACTCACCTAGAAGCACGTGAGGAAGCATGGTGCATAAAATGAAAAGGCTAGGGGCATGACAAGGACCATTATCCAGTATTTGCTAACTATCTAGTGGCAGGAGGTCTAATGCCATTGATACCAGAGGCATAACTGGGGCCTAGCGCGACACCTACATTATGGTGTATGATTTTTTAGATAGTAGGGAAGCACGCTACAGATAACTGTCACCTATTACAAAAGTATACGCAGACGTCCCAACAATTGTTCTATAATTTCTACAGGTCAGTAGGCCTTGATGAATGCACCTGTAGAAGTTATGAACTGATGATGGATCAAACTCTTGCCTACATAGTTCAGACTGGAAGACGAGCCCTCGATCAAAATATGGGGATGATACACATTAGATTTCAGGGGCATGGATGAGGTTGAGGTGGAATGGGACCAGGAAGGGGTTGCAGACAACTGATTTGTTACAATTGTGGAGGGCCAGGGCATTATACCCCCAATTGTACAAATCTAATGAGAGACTCATGTTTATATTGTACCGAGTTTGATCATGAGACGGGGGATTTCCCCACACTGATAAGAAGTTGTTCGATAAAGGAATACTCTAGCCTCCCTTGACTTAGAATCTGGAAATGATGAGGTCCGAGCTGTGTGAAGAGGACCCAAATGTAAACATTATGCTCCGAGGTAATATTACCATAGGAGATGACAAGGGCAGACAACCTGAAGAAATTTCTTTGGTTCATTAGGCTCCTAGAAGGAATCATAATTCGATTTGGAGTGTGCAAAGGAGACATTCGTGGAAGCTAAGAACAGCTTCATGGAGGCCTCTACTTTAGGTAGTAAGGAAAAACTAGAACCAGAGATGGACCCATCAATGCTTACTACCTTTTTGAAAACATGCATGAAGTTGTTGTATGACAGTAAGGTTGCGAAGGGACTGCAGAAACTCATCAATAGGTGCACTGGGTCATGATAACCACGCGTAGTCCAGAAGCTCAGAAAGCACACAACGTGAATAGGAAGGGAGATGAGATTGACTGCTCAAATCAAGGAATATCAAATGGATCAACTGATTCTGGATTTAGGATTATATGCGAACGTACTACCAAAACATACATGGGAGCACATGGGAAGACCTATGTTTCAATGGTCTCCTATTCAATTGTGAATGGTGAACCAACAGAAGATCTTACTGATGGGAATATTGCAGGGAATAATGATAGACATTGAAGGTGGGAGTGCACTTGCAGATTTTGAAGTGATAGATATTGTTGATGAAAGAAATCCTTATTCTGTGCTACTAGGAATAGATTGGGCTACTGATATGCACAGAGTGATAAACCTAAAGAAGCAAAAAATGGTTTTTGAGAAAAGGTCACTATGGGCAGTGGTACCTTTAGACCTTCTCGAAGGATCGCGCTACACAGAGCTAGTGTGTGACGATGAAAGTGACGATGATTTATACTATATCTACAAGATAACCACTCGGGAATAGGATTGGGTGAATTCTACAGTGGATGCCAGGATTTCGTGGGAGAAAAAAAGCTCCTGCACATCGAATTCGGATGAGGAAATAGAACGATGGAAGAACCGGTTACACGATCTAACCATGCTCAATTACAACATGTAACATGATGGTAAGATCACTACATTGTGTGACAACAGAGGTAAGGGATCTGCCTGTGTACAATGGGTTGACAGTGATGGATGATGTCTTGAACAAAGTTGAAAGAGAAGTCCAAAAACAACAACATTTCAATGCTCTAAATGGGGCACTGCACGCTACGCCCGCAAGATGTTAGGGTGCACATCAAAGAAGTTTTGAGAAGTAGAACGAATGCAGAATGGTGATCCTTATATGGTTTGGAAAGCCTCAACTATAGATGGAAACTAGGTATGACGGATGAAACAGCCTGCATGCCCACCTCACTAGATGGGTACAGGTGTATGGTACGCAATCTGCATGAATGCACACCATCCTCACGATAGGAAATGCGAAAAAGAAGCAAGAGAAAGAAAGACAATTGTATGAACGACGGAGTATGATAAGCCCAAATGCACTGAATATTATACGCAGGGAAGCCTTTGATAAGGTGTGCGAAGTGCGGAACATAGTCCACCATGTGGGACGTACTCATTGGGACCTACGCATACCAGCGGTTCTATGGGCTTATAAGACCATGTGCAAAACCATTATAGCGTAAGCACTCTCGAAGTTGAAGTATGATGTAGGAGCTCTGATTCCTATGGAGCATGTGAAGCCTAGTTCGCAATAGCAGCACCTGTAGATATGACAGACGGCGAAGCCTGGAATGAAGGAATCACACAACCACGAGAAACAAAACCCATAAGACTCAAGGAAGAAATCCGACAGGGAATCCTTAGATTTTGCAAACTTGAAAAAGACCGTGTACGGCTGAGGGAGAAAAGTGCTTCGACGGACACAAAGGTCAAGATGATAGAGGGCGAGATAAAGGAACTGTTTTGCGTCAAAAAACCTACGATTGTAAGGCAAGGTGTGAACAATCATATTGACAAGTTTGAGCACTATCGTCGTGAACTAGTTAGGTTGTTGCCTTGGCTTGGACCACATATCACCAAACATAGTGACGAGGGTAGCATGTTGCGAGTAGTAAAGTGTGCAATGCCGATCACAACAAAAGAAGGTGTGCATTCTCCATGAACCATGGTGGAGGATGGGATGGAGCCCCACATGGGTGGTGAGACTACCTGACTAACTACAGGAAGGACAGCCTTAGCGCTCTACGCAGTTGAAAGGAAGCGCGGGACTATAAACTATTATGCCTGAAAGTTGCACAATATTAGGGATGCATGCAAAAATAGAGGGTCCCAGGGTCTGCGACCATGCACGAAGGTATATCCTATTGCATGGATTGGCCGGAACGTGACCATTGGAGTCACTATTCATGATGGGATGCTCAATGTAAGGCCAAATGGAGCAGGTGGCAGGCATTTAAGATGCGATTTATGGCCAAGATTTGGGAAAATCTTCTACCAAGAAAGAATTAATGGCCTGAAATTGAGGGGAATGGTCAAATTCGAATTCAAAAGGCATTATAAAACACAAAGGGATGACCAGCGAACAACACTTGGTCATTTGAGAATTAAGAGCTTGAGCAGAGCACTGAGCATTGAGAGTCAAGTGATAATTGATTCCCTAAGTTCACGAGTGACAAAATACAACTGAGATACGATGAAAGCTACTAAGGATGGTCTGGAAACTGAACAGGTAACCGCTGGCGAGGCTCCGTAGACTTGCATGGTGGAGGATGTTCCAGAAGGTGCGAGGGTTTTGATAGAAATCATCAAATCACTGCAAACGTCGAGGCCCAAAATAGATAAACAAGCAATGGCCCACATATGCTTGTCCGCGAGGAACCCACTACGCAGTAAGCTATCAATGCTCGATAAAGGAAAAGTTGTCACAGTCAACATAGATGAGGAAGAAGAAGATTTACATGCCCTTATCATCAGAGTGGAAGAAGATGAAGATATGGATGAAGATATTCAACCTATATGCTTTGCAACAAAACTGCTCGCGTATGTCCCTCTGCGAAAAGGAAAAATCAAAGTGCCGAAGGACCTGGAAGAAACAAAGAGTTCACTCTATCCCTGGCTCCTCCCAAATTGCATTGTGTTTGAGGGCACGTACCTAGGCCGCGAGCCAACCATGAAATTTGAAGACTGGGACCTTGCTGACCGCGAGAAGTTCCTGCACCTAGAGAGTGAGAACCTAATGAAGCATAACACTAAGGGAGAAATGATATCATTAGAGCTGCATTTATCATTTCCCATTTAAAGGAAAGGACCCCGGAACCATAGCCGAAGGAAAGGGCAGTGATTTGGCCCTTGCAGAAGCCATGAAGACAAAATACAAGTTGGAGAAGAAGACAAGGGGATATGCCATCTCGAGCATCAAGGACAAAGGGGTACCTGTAGCAACCCAACTCCTGGCTGGAAAATTTATGAGGAAGTGTCGTGCTGATGAGGTATGACGTCAGTAGTCACACTGGCCGAGCAGTGCGTGGAGGGGGTCCCTCAACTGGTCTGAATTCCTCTACAAGGAATTTTTGGAGAACTATCGCAAAGCCCAGGAGCAAGGTGAAACTTTCCACTATGCATGGTTTCTTTTATCCGTAAAGCTCATAGTGGGGGAACTGTCGGACGATGGTCAATTACCAAGCATTAACAGAGAATTACCGGAGGCTACGAAGTACGCTTTTCTCTGGGCCACAAAGGATGCGAAACGGATATGTGACACCAAAATATTCTAGGTGCTCATTGAGATGAGCATCTAGATGTGGATCAATTGACGGCCATGACTGTCACCTGTGGTGTACAACAGTCTATAGAGTTTTGTAGAATTCAAAGCCGACATGCATAATGTATACATTAGGGCATGCAAGGATACAACAAAGCAGTGGACGAAGCTCTGTTTTATAGCCACTGATGATGATATCTTCACTCTCTTGGAGACATGGCCTCTGGAATGGCACATTTGAAATCTGGCAGAACTAGAGAAGCTAACACAAGAGAAGAAAAAGGATGATTCCAAGTTGTGCGTCACAAAATTGGCTGCGAAAAGGCAGCAGGAAACAACAACAACTAAGGAAAAGGCGGCACGTGAACTAGCACAAAAATCCATTGAGTAGAAAAAAGTTCCAGAAGAAACAATAGCACAGACGGCAGAGGTAGCAACCGTGAAGGCGGATGATGGCCAAGAGACATCCTCATGAGGGCAGGAGGTAGAGGAAACATAAAGGACCCAAGGAGTGTGTCCACACAGTTGAAGCGACCACCCATCACAGAACGAGTAGGAGCAAGGAAGAAGGTCAAGGCCACGAAGTTGGTCATTAACTTGATCACCTTAACCGAAGGATATCTCCAGGACATTGGCAAGACGGTCCGCGATGTCATAAATGAACCGCTTCAGGATTTTATGCAGGATCATCCGACTATGTTGGGGGCCCTCAGAGCGCAACTGCATGAGTTACAGGTGCACCCCCTCCGGAAGGTACCCTTCCAACCCAAGTCGTAGCAGGAACTTCAATAGCGGAGCAGAGGTTGCGCGCAAGGATGGAAAATACAATAGTGTTACTTGAAGGGAGACTAGTAGCAGCAAATGAGACCAACAGATTTGTGGTTAACATGATCAAAGGCCTTGGCATTAATTTGGCTACCCTTTTACGAGAAACATTGTATTAGCTACACGACTGGATAACGACAGATGTGTGCTAGGGAGAGTTGTGTCTTCCAAGTGCCATGTCTTTTTTGATAGATGAAGAGTGTGTCATCAATTCCCTTTATAAAGATTTGTGAGTTTCTATATATAAAGATGTTTGCATGAATAAAATTTCGATTGTTAGTTTTAATAATGAGACCATTTATTATTATTATTATTATTATTTCTTTCCAAAATATTAATATTATTTACTTCCAAAAAATTAAAATGAATTAGAACTACAAGAAATCTATCTATATACAATATAAAAGAAGAAGTTTTTGTATTTTACTTTTGTAATGGAGGTGTTTAGCAATGTTCTTAACTCTATGTTTTAATTATATTTGTTATATAAATGTGTTAATTTAAAAATTTAAAAATATGTATTTAAACATATCTATACATTAGCTCGTGTTAATTTTCAATTAGATATGGATAAACTTAAATAGGAGGCTTGACTTCTCTAGGGTTTTTCATGCGCTCTCTTGGCTTAAACAATTCTTGTCATTGTGAGTGGATCAACCCTCCACCTCCTTATTCCCCATTGCGAAGGTTGGTGGCCATTGACGTCAATGTGCTTGTAAAAATGGGAGTTAAGTCATCAAATTAGTATGGGAGTGACTGAGAACATGAACCGACATTGTGAAACAATCATGATAATAAAAGGTCTTAGTTATGAATAGAGAATAATGGATGTGCCTTTTCTGTGTGTGTCTAGATATTGAGTTTGCAATTATAATATTTATCACTTTTAAACTTACCTTTATATTAGAGATATTATATTTTACTATTATTATTTAAATTTAACAAATTACATTTAAGAATTTCATAAAGATCCCATCTCATTATTTTATGCTTTACATTCATTTATAAAAGAATGTTGAATATCAAAGATTAAGTGTGTTAGTCATTTCCTTCATATTATACTGAATATTAGAGTGAGAAATAATGGTTGAATACAATGTCTTTGGCCATAATGTAAAACACACATGTGAATTGTAATTTTCTTATATATTGATAATGTTGAACATGATTTATTATTCATCCTTATTTT
The DNA here is from genome assembly GCA_000404065.3 of Pinus taeda. NCBI lineage: Eukaryota > Viridiplantae > Streptophyta > Pinopsida > Pinales > Pinaceae > Pinus > Pinus taeda. Next base: position 51,756 of record APFE031652143.1, read on the forward strand.
TAATTAATCAATTTTTTAATTTAAAAATATATATT
>APFE031652143.1:52298-63197 GCA_000404065.3 Pinus taeda
AAAAAACATTTGGAAATCTAATAAATTTTTAAAAATCAATTAAAATGAGTAGAAAGTTAAGCTTCAAGTAACATAATAATAAATAAAAGAGAATATATACCAACAAGCATGTCTTATTTCATTTCTTTAATAGCAACAATGATGTTTTAATATAATTATGTATTTGTCAAAAGCTTATTTATCTTTATCTAAAACAAATATTAATAAGTTTATAATTTGAATACTATATTATGAATATAGACTTAGGAAGTTTTCTTACTAACTAAACTAAATTAATTGCAATATGAAAAAACCACATTAATATTTTGAAATAAAACTAGCTAAATGAAATAATATATATTATCTTTTATTACACATAAAAGTACAAATCCTTATGATCTTATGTAATTGATGAAATCTTAAAATTTTCCTATGGATTTAATCTTAAAATTTCATATAGATATATTGCCATTTTTCCTCGTGAATAGATTATCATTACTTTAAATACAACATATCATGTATGCAGTGAGAGTTTAAAAAATACTATGAAATATTGTTTTAAATTGTATGTTCTTTATTTCGATGTTTAATCATTATTTATATTTTGGAAATTATAATTATACAAAAATACAAATTTTCAAAATGTAAATTTTATTAATATGATTAAAATAAATGAAATATATAATTATTGTATAAATCTTTATTAGTATTAAAAAAATTATTATTTTTCTTTATAACAAATATATATAATTTCCTTAACGAGATCATCACTAATAATAGGGAATATAAATTGAAATAAGAATGTAACTTATATTTTGAATGTCATTATATAATAGATTGGAAAAAATTAAAAATATTGAATGCCCTTCATGAAACATCATAGAATGCCAAAAATGAGGCAAAAGTAATAAGTACCTACGGTTTCCTTTGGCATAACTAGAACTTCAATATTTCTTCACAATAGTTTTAAATATTTCATTGGTAAAATAAGTGGCAAATTATTTATTGGTCAGCGCTAATCTCTCAATATGTCAATTATTATTTTAATTGTGTATTACCAACTTAACATAAATACATTAGAAAACCTAAATCTAATACAACAATTATTATTTAAAACCAAAGTACAAATTTTCCAATTCAACAATTCCAATTTAGCAATTCTATTGGCCTCTCTTTGCTCTTTTTAAGGTAATTACTCATATATCTTGCATGTATTTTCGATACAAATGCTCATACCACAAACACATTATCCAATTTCCCCACGATTCTCGCGACCAATGCTTAGAATGTTCCCACACTTTCATGTTTCTCTCCATTCATCGGGATCTTGGAACTAGACTTTGGTTACCACAATAATTACCGCCAAGGAAACATGCTAGACGTATCTATGAAATATTCTGATGTCTTACTTCACAAAAAATAACACCCCATTGTGAATTGTTTCTACACTTTTTTTTCATATTTGAATAGTGCAATCTCATAGTTAACATATAAGAAATTATTAAACAAAAGTTCCCTTGCAGTGCTTTCCACTCAGTGGTAGATAACCAATGTAGACACTACCCTCAAACAAGTTATAGGGCACTCTTATTGAAGAAAACTAGATAGAAGCTTACAAGACTCAAGTTTCAAACATAATAAAATTTATCATAAATTACACACAGCTCAAAAGTTCATAAAAAGATAGAAAACTATACCCTTGGATCGCATAAACACCAAAAACTAAAATGCAGAAAAATTAAATTGAACCACGCAAGAAAAAAGACTTTTCCACAATTAAAATGCTCTAAAGTAGATACACAGTTGGAAAATTCATAAATACTAAAATAACTACATCCTTATGTCACATAGACACCAGAAACTAAAACGGACAGAAAGTGAATTGCACAAAAGAAACAGGGAAACATTGATATTCACAATGTTCACTCATAAACATATGCCACACCATTTCCATTTATCGTGTAACAATTGAAATTCATCATAAAAAAATGCACATTCTTAATGTTTTGGGTTTTTTATGAGTATTTGGAGGAATTGGTAATTCCACTTTATACAGATTTTCAAGGAGACCTCAAATAATAAGTGAGGAGAGAATTTGAACTTTAAATTCCAAATTTTACAAAAACTTTAAATAACTTCATATCAAAACCATTGCAATATAACCACCTATAAAAACTACATTGTTTTCAAATAACATATTATTTTATTTTTCTTACCAAATCGTATTCAATCTACAGTTTCCTCCGCAAATATCCATCTCCGATTCCTTTAACATGAACTCATGAGATCTAGAAATAACTATGAATGTAAACGTCGGGCTTCATCCAGGATATCCAGATTCCAAACTAGATATATTTCACAATATTACCCATTACATAAGACTATTATGGGACATCATTTTGAAAATCCTATATTTCACGTTTAATATATGCCTATAAATAATTAAAGGGCATTTTTGACCAGTTTTATAGTAATATTGTTGGATAAGAATTTCTTAAATTTAATTAACTTTCATGGTATTTTGAATTATATTATTACAACGAGATATATTTTTTCAGTTATTATGATATTATGTTTTATATTTATCATAACTATTATAATATAATACTTTTTATTTATTTATTTTGGTATTGTATTCTTTAGTATTAGTTATAGACTATGGAATCTTCACTATCTATATAATATTTGTATTAGGTATAGATTATGGAACTTAATTTAGAGAGTGTCAAGGGAATTGAAAATTGAAGCTGTAACCTCTGGATATTAGAGACACTTTAATGATGGGGACATAACCAATTGAGCTAACCTTCGAGAATATTTTATAGTTATTGTAATTTTAATTTAAATAATTAATACTAAGTGTTTAGTTATGAATAATGGCGTTGTACCAAAAATAGATTTGATACAAGGAGCTACATGGATTTTTCCGAAATTCCACTAGGTTGTGTATGAAGAAAGTGTAGTGAAACAAATTCCATGTACATCCATATCATCATAGAAATGGAAAATCCAGGAAAATAGAGTGTACCTTCTAATTGAAGAGGTTGTTATTTGGTGAAACTACCCTGAGGGATCCACTAGAAGTTGTCACTACTTGGGTTGAAATGATGAGAACCTACACACATTCAAACAAAAAATATACAAAACCAGATATTTTGTACAATCCATTAACATGAATATAACTCAAACCTAATGTATAACATAAAGGAGACTAGAGAAATCAATATGATGTGTAGGGAATTACATTTTCATTAATAAATCAAAATGATATAGTATATTAATCGAATGAGAGCACTCCTCCTAAAATTGCAGTCCTGATTTCCTCGTAGATTAGAGATAGTGTCTAAGTACACAACAATGTATCAAAACTCTCTCACTAATTTTGAATAACTACATCTAAATATATTTGGATGTGGGGATATTTAAACTAGATCTAGCCCATTTCCTCTTGATAGGGTCGGATTATATAGGCTTGTTCTATCCTCTAGGAGAAATTATATGGACACTTGCGGGTTTGAGATGTTTGGGAACTTCTATATATTGAACCCCTATCTGACTTGTACATAATTATGTCAAGATGATTTCCTTAGGAATGATAAAGTCTAGAACCTTTTGTCAATTATGAAAAAGTTATGTTTTTATAATTATGAAATTGTGACAAAATCATTATGACAAATTACTGAATTATGTAATTTAACCCCTATAACATGTAATAACTCCCTCGTAAAACACAAATAAGTAAAATCAAGGGTGAAAGGGAATGCATTTTGGCTAGCTACAGAGGAATGTTGAACTTGGGTCTCTTTAACTTTAGTGGATTGGATGATAGGGTTATAACAAATTTCTTAAATCATAAATCATACCAACTAGTTCCAAGCTACCAAAACTACACTGAGCAAAGTGAAGTAGAGAGTTTGGCAAAGGAGACCACTCATCAAAGTGGCCCTTCCAAGAAAGGTAACGACACCAAGTGAAAGAAAGCAATGATCTAAGGATAATGTGACAACAATGGTGAAATGAGATTAAGGCTTATCAGCATGCATAAGAGAGGCTAAATTTATTAGCAATCACAATGTATATAGACAATGGAATCCTATTGGTATAAATCTACAAGATGAAAGGTAGAGTAAATGAATATTAGATATCTCATGGTAGGACAAGGGAAAAGATTTCTAGATAGGAAAGTAATGTTTCCTCGACACTAACAAGGAAAATAGGTTCCAATCTAGGGAAACCATGTTCATGAAATTTTTGCTAACAAGCTATGAGTTGCAAAAAGGGATGGGTTAATATCGCAACTTGAAGGGGTCAGAACAAAGGAACAATGAAGATGGAAATGATGGAAATGATGTACCACAACATGTCAGGTTCAAGGGAAATGCAGCTAGGCTCCAATGGACATTTCATTAAAGACACTACTATATCATGTAAAAATCATATGGAAAGGCTACACCCATTGTTAAATCACGTAATAAAAGAATTAAAACATGGATTAGGTCAATTGTGACCATATATTTTTTATTTTTTGACTTTTGTGATTTGTTTACATATTTTAGAATATATGAGGTTTTAAGAATGTCCTTAATTCATACATGATACTAAAATTAAAATACATATGTACAAGGTGCAACACAGTCTAGTAGATCACATCAAGTTGTGCCCACTACTAGGCATAAGGCAACGATCCCCATACATGAATTCATGGGTTGTTGTGGGTACCATATGGTGAAATATGATGGAACCATGCCACATAGAGTTAAATTTCTATATTCCTAAATGTTGACGATGCTTGGGAAAGTTGAGAACCATATTGTTATCTAGAATGACCTCGGGGCATAAAAAGTAAGTGGTCACATCAGCTAATGTAACTCATTGACAATAAATAATAATACATAAAGAGGGTATAAGGAACTCATCAAGAAGAGGATTTATGTTAGAAATTTTATTATAAATTTCTGTATTAGAAATCTAAGGCTCCACTAAATCCAAGGGTGGAACTTCCATGGATGGCCAAGAAAATTCCCCCTGGCCTGATTCAAGAATTACTTTGCTAATTCCACTACTCCCTATTCATGGAGAAAAAAGGAATCAAGAGACATGGTCTCCTCAGGATTAGAAAATTAATCCACGACATCCTGTATCACTTTTAGAGATCGAGACCTATCCTTTGATTCTGATTGGGAGGATCTTTGGCCTTGGAATTATCACACTTAACCTAGAAAATCGATCTTGTAAGCGTCATGCTTGTCCTCATAGTCCATTGTGTAAACCTTAGTTGTCAAAACAAGAAGAAAGAGCCCACCTAGCTAGAATATCTTGAACTTGGTCAAGGATTAATTGTTTGATGATGAGGCACCCTTCCATTCATGAGGATCTATCAACCTTGTCACCAAGCTTCCAACTAAACCCATGAATAAATTCACTTAAATTCAATCAAAAATATAAAAACGATGTGAGTTAAGTGCATTTACCTCTTATTCATGTACGCGTAGGGTTTCGGAAGTGATGTAGGTCATAGGGTAGGTAGTAGGAGTACTTTCATAGGAAAAACATGGTGAAAACAGGGATAATAGGTAGAAAACTGGGAACAAAAATGGCGCCAACATCCCCCCATGCTAATTTGAATGCATGTGCTCATGCATGTTGCTATAGTATGCAAAAAATAGTACAGACGTGATAGCAAAAGAAACTATGGTCAAATACTAGCAACCTTAACCAAGACCTCTAATACGTGCTTAATTGGATAAGAACACTTATTAAACTACAAAGAAAGCTCTTGAGCACTTAGCTTTCTAGTGGGTTTTGTCTTAGAGATTTTACAATGTAGAAACAGCTTGTTTTTCCCACTTCATCTCATCATTCCAGGAATACAACTGAAGATTAGTATCTCTGATATGATGGTCAAATTCTTTGACATACTAAAATAAGACTCAATACCTATTTTCTTTCTTGCAAAGTTTAACAATATTTCTCTCCAACTTCACTAAAAGAATCCTCGGGTTTTTTTCTACTACAAGATTCATAGCTTTCATGGGTGTTGTTGATTGTTGAGAGGCACAACCTCCTCATGTTTTTCTATTACCTTTCGCTTGCGAGGAAGCTTGTTGAACCTCTCTGTAGACCTTTTGACTAGGATTCTTGTTGGGCAAGAGCTAAATAGGGAACCGTGTTTCCATATCTTGTGAAATGTCAAAGGGGATTTTTGTTATAAATGCTAAGATAGGACTTTTTTTAGGGGAAGAATGCAATTCCTTTCCATTTGAGTTAGGAGAGGAAATAATATCAATAAGCTCAGAATTTACAACTTTAGGAGTCTTAAGCTTTTTCATGCTTCTAGCACTTCGACAACAATGGATTGAAGTCTCTGCGTTGGAAATTACTAGAACTTGGGCTGGAATTAGAGCTTTCTTCCACATAGGCTCTGGTTTGGTCCTTGCATGGGCTTCAGGATATTTCGATGCAGGTTCTTCACCTTTCAACCCTACAATATTAGCTAGCTCAGGTTGGTATTTAATACTCATGCTTCACTTGTTACTTCACTTATTTAACCTTCATGATTTTGAAGATGTGCCGTCTTCCATAGTATTAGAACAGTGTGTTGATTCGTGAGGGGATTCAACAATAGGAGAGACAGGGTTATCTATAGGGTTAAGCGTCATTTGGGAATGATGTGACAAGGTCTCTTTTCTATGGTTAATTCAATGTCCCACCAACAGTTGTCGACCTTCGAATTAAGTCTCTTCCCCAGGAAAATTTTCAATCAGGAAGTCTTCCCAAGACCCTCACTGCTTTGTAAAATAAGAAACAACTATCATTTTAATAATGCTATGGTGATATAAGGTTAGCTCAGGGTTCCTTCTCACTGATTTTACCCATCGAGACATTTCATGCAAGCTTGAATTCAAGAAATGTGGAATATTGATCTCACTATCTTCCACAAAATGTGATAACAGGAAAATATGATATAAAAACACTATAGAATACCTTCCCTCACAAGTAACAAAGTGCTGCAATATGGTTATCAAAGGGTGCCATTTCTCTTTAATACAACTTTGTATTATGCCTTTTGTCTAGCTGATTGACTAATAGGCTGGCTTGAGGAATGAAGCATAATTTGGAATATGTAATTTCCCACCCTTGAAGAATGGTTCAACCACAAAGGGTAACCCTATAGTGTCGCTAAGGGACAAATTTGTAACCTTCAAATTCAAATTACCAACTTTAACATGCTCTCCATCAAAGTTCTGAGAAAATCCCAAGGCTACTTTATCATTATATCCTTGAAATTTTCTTAAAAATGGCAACCATCCCTGCTCTTCAAGAACTCCTTTGCATTGCTGATACTTAGAGCTGTGAAAAAATTGGCCAAAGGTTGGCTCATGGTAATTGGCCCCCACACCTGTGTAAAACCACAATTTCTAAATCCAACTAAACATTTTAACTCTTTATGTGCAAAACTGAGATACGAATAGAATTCCCTTATGGTTGACGAAAAGAATGGTTGCCTTGATGTTGATGAGAATTGCCCCCATCATTTTGATGACTCCACCCTCATTGTGTCAATGATTTCACCCTCATCGTGACTCCATGGGAATGGTTATCATGGTGATAGGGTAGTACAAGGTTGAAGGTGTGCTTATAAACACGATTCAGATGTGGTTTAAGTGGAGATCTTTGATAATGATTAGGATGACGGGGAGGATTTAGCATGAGAAGAAAAGGTTGACAGGGGTCTTTTATGGAATGGTGACAGGGATAAGGTAATGATTATAAGGCAGAGAGTGTAAGGGCTTGGATATGAAGCAAAGGGTAGAAATGATTAGGGAACCAATGTTGTATATCACTTGACAACATTTTAACTATTCACAATTAAATATAATCAGATTAGGAGAACATACCTTACTAAATCAGAATGATTTATTGTGCTGAGCTCTAGAGATCTAGCATCTATGGTTGTGTAGAACCAAACATTAATAATGAAGTGATTCTTATGAAAATGAAGCGTAAAAAGAAAATGTGCTCTAAAACTGTTGTTCCCAAAATACATTCACAATGGAAGTCTTTAGTTTTTACATATTAGAGTATAGAAAGTTGTTAAGTAGATAAAATTTGGAGCAAAAAATCTAAAAGTTTCTCCTTGAGTGTTGTCATTAAATATGTTGAATGTTTCCTTCATAACATTGTGAAACTCCTCCCCATTCAATAGATTTTAACCAGGCCAAGGATGATAACTTCTTGATAGATTTCATATTTATAGAGCTTGAAATGACCAAAAAGAAAGCTCTAGGGTGAATTATTTTCCATAAGTATTTTGCTGATCGAGGAAAAGAGTAATTATATACCCAATAGATCCCTAAATATGGCTACTCAATAAATTTAACGAGCCTAAGGTGGCCACTACTAGAGGTTGTCATATTTAGAGAGTCTGAACCACCCAAAGTAGACTCCAAGGGGCTTTATTTCTATAAGTATTTCCTTAAGGCCAGAGATGAATAAATATGTACTAAACGAATCCCTAGGCTACCGCTATCCCATGTAGTTTTTACAAGCCTAAATATTTCACTACTTGGGAGTTCCAATTTTTTAGAGTATAAAAACATTCAAAGAAGACTCTCACAGGCTCCTTTTCCATAAATGATATGTCAAGTCTATCTAAAGGAATAAACTTACCCAAGACAAATTTCTCCTTTATTCTACATGAGTTGTGGGGAGAAACACCTAAAGATAAAAAATAACATCTCATTGATTATTATGTATATTATATATATATATATATTATATAACGCAATGAAGTCTTCTTAGATATAAATGTAAAACTAAATGCATAAGGAGTTTCATATCTAATTGATTGATTGTATAAGTGAGAAGAGTGATCTCTACTACTACCTGCGTAAAGCTATGTAAATTGATAATAGATGTTCAATATATTGTTGGTTGGTACTGTTGACAATAATACTGAGAGGGGGGGTGAATCAGTATTATCTAATTAATTTACCAAATCTTTCTTATTTGTACTTTGAATTATTTTTGCATACCGATACCACAAATAATGAGCATGAACAAGAAAAGCAGACAGTCACATCAAAGAACACCAGATATAAGGTGGAAACCCAATGTGGGTGAAAACCACCTGCTGCAATATGTCTCTATCTTCTTTCAAATTAGAAACTCCTTTTACAATGGTCTTGTACTGGTGCAGTCCTTTACCAGTACGCAGGCTGCAACCTGCAGAGAGCTACAACTCTCTCTCGTTTTCCAGTCTCTCCTGGAAGGGAGCTACAACCCCCTTTTGCTCTTTTACTTCTTTTAAGGACCACGTTTCATAAATTTTCAAACTGGATCCATGAACATCAAATAATCATCAAGTACATGAAAATTACCCAATCTCCTTATACAATGAACCAATGAATCACCCAACTCTTCAGAATGCTGTAAATAGAAAAGAAGTACCAGAAATATAAACCCATAACTCTGCTGCAATAGATAAAGGACAATCAACAATAGTTTCAAGATAAGACCGCAACTTCACCAACAGGGGCCTGTGTATATCCGCAGCTCTTCTGAGACAGAACTGCGCAGATCCGCACTGGTTGTTCGTCTACTCTGCGAAATTTTCTTCAGATCCACACCTTCACTTCTGACTTACTACGTAGACCCGCACTGTGCCTTCTTCTCTCCTGCGTACCTCGCAGTTCGCACTTGACTGTGCTGCGTGCGTCCCGCACTGTGCCTTCTCCTGTACTGCGTACCCCGCACTACGCCTTTGATTGCATTGCGTACCCACGCACTGCGCCTTTGACTGCGCTGCGTACCCATGCACTGCGCCTTTGAATCACCTGCGTACTTCTGATTAGGGCAAATTTTTCAGTACACCAATGTGCCACAGACAGTCAGATCCACAGATCTGTTCATGCGCCCGAGAGATCTCGACATGCCAATAGATTCACCTTAAGTTAAGTTACCTCTGTGAATTAGATCTAGCTTTAAAAACCAATCACCCAAAATTTCAGATCTTAAGATATTAAATTGCCAAAGTTAGTTTAGCCAAGTGATCTCCTTCCCTATTTATAGTCAAGCCCTTATTCACACCATGGGACAAAACCATCAAAAACCAATACAAGGGATCCGAACCGGGGCTAAAATAGATCCTATACGACATACCAAAACCATAGGATCAAGAACGACGGGCTAAATACCACGAGCCAAACATAAGAAACCCCACGTGAGCACCCTTATCTGCCTTGAAGTGAGTGCACTGAGGTCCGCACCTTCTGTTCGGACAACCTGCGTACATGACCGCAACTCGTTGAATGTCGTACCTGCGGGTCCACGCCTTTTGAACTGTGTACCTGCGAACCTCTTATTTTCTTCATTTTGAGAGCCTGAACAGACCATTGCCACTTGAGTGAGTTGCCATCAAGTACAACACTTGTATCATAGAGCCATACTAGAAACATAATGCCAACAATCTGCCCCTTTGGACTTGATGGCAACCTCAAGATCCTCAACGTCATTCTCCCCCTTTGACATCAAGGGAAAAGGGTTATGCTGCCCTTAAGAACATGCTCCCCCTGATGATAAACCAGATCTGCAAAGACCATAAATGACCAAGAGACATATTGCAGCAATATTCAGAACAACATCCATGATCTCCTTCTGTACTTCCTCCATAATGGCAACAATGCATTGTATGCTCCCCCTGAACCTGTGCCATTCGATCTTCGACTAATCCACAAACCAGCACATGTACGCATATACCCAGATGAACCTTACGTACAACCAAAACTTAGAAGAGATTCAACAACAAGATGATGCATCAACAACCCCCAGCTTTTGCCTGAGGTATTCAAAGGTTTCCCTGGGCAGTGGTTTGGTGAGTATATCAGCAACTTGTTCCTTAGAAGGAACATACTCCAACTT
>APFE031652143.1:98412-139357 GCA_000404065.3 Pinus taeda
TCTTTCCACTGCTCGCCATCTTCTTTCACCACCAGAATCGATCTCGCAGATCTCCCACTGAACAGGGTCTACCACAGGCCCGAGCGAAACCCTCAGCAACAAAGGCGTCCCCTTGAAGCCAAAACAGCTCTGATACCAAATGTAGGTTTTAACCCCGTACAGAAATTACCTGCATACGAATTCTAAATCACAGGAAAAATAAAAATGCGAGAGCATAACACATAAAACACATATACACAGATATTTCCCACTGGATCTCAAGACCAAGACTACCAGCTTGATTTTTCATTATATTCCTTTCAATGTTACAATACATATTTATACATGCCGAAGCATCCATACCATGGACCGAAACCATCGCGTCCAAAACCATGGACCGAAAACCATAGGTAGGTTCGCCCAACCTAATATAGGGTCCAAAAAATATTTCTCGGGGCGCTGCCCCGAACCCCGTAGAGGGGGGCTACCCGCCCCCCTCAAACCCCCCGCTGCGCAATCGGCACAGCGAAGGGGGGGCTTCGGCCCCCCTCTAACCCTCCGTTTCACTATGTAGGTTAGTCGTCAAAAGAATATAACACAACCCAACAATTAGCTGGTTTGGTGGAAAAAGTATCTTTGATAATCTTTTTCATTCCTCAAAATAGATTGTCTATACATGTTGATGGTATTAAACAACATTTAGTAGAGACTGCTTTCAAAGACTTTGAATCACTAAATCATGGTTCTTCATGGAAAGAATTCAATTGCCATGTTAATAACATGTTGTTTTCCCATTGTTGCAAGTTGTTCATACTACAGATGGATGAAACAGGTCACCGAATCAAAAAGTGCCATGGTCATCATCATCAGGGTCATCACTTGTATGTTATTGATCAAATGTATTAGTACATCGTGAGGTTAAGAGAAAGGGAGTTCTACCCTCATCGACTAATTGTTTAGTCAAACTTTTTTGGTCCAAAAGATTTCAAGTGGAGAGGAATGATCGATGACGATTTCATTGATTCAATTGTACATGCGTTCAAGTGTCATCATTAGTGTTTAGTGTCATCATAATTTCAGTTAAGCTTCAACAATTCAACAATTTTGGTTATTGTTTGGTCAATTTAGTGTCCTAAATTGCTCTACATAAATTATCAATCTAGGTATCATAAACTGATTAAGTGTAGTGCATTGTTTATGCTAGATGACCATTCTTACTTCATTTTTTTGTGTTTTACATTTTTTTGGGGGTTTTTGGTATTTTAATCCCTAATATAAATAACAAAAATCTTAAATACAACTTCTCTAAAGATTGCTAAGAACCTAAAGAAATGAGGATTAAAAGAGCTTAAGTATGATTTGGGAGCAAAGTTTAATCAATAAATGAAAACAGAGTTTATATTTCTGCTCTTATCATTATTTCCAAATCATGAACTAAAAAAGTAAAAAGTAAAATTGCAACTACTGTCTAATCAATTACAAAAACAAAACAAGATGAAATACTAAAACTGAAAGTGAAATTGCAACTAATGTCTAATCTATTATGGAAACAAAACTAAATGAAATACTAAAACTGAAAGTGAAATTGCAACTAATGTCTAATCTATTATGGAAACAGAACTAAATGAAGTACTTCGTTACCCTGCCTCTCAATTTTGGGAGGAAAGCCTTCTTGTGATGACATTTTGAGGAATTCTATACTTCATTATTGTAAGAGAAGATAAATGCAAAAATGTAGAAAAGACTCATTGCATGAATGAAGTATTCAACCACATAGTTTAAGATGATTTATCGACTAGAATGGCTCTTCAGAAACATTCATTAATACCATGAGTCGATAAACTAGTAATAAAATGGCAAGACCAGTAATGGCACTGATCAGTTTAATTGAAAACTTAAAGACTAGTGAAACAGTAAATGAAACAAACTACATTCCACTATTGAATTTCCACTTCTAACTACTGATAAAAACTAGAAAGAAATTAAACAAAAAGAATCTATTATGTATTGAAAGAAGCTATTATGCATTAGTAATAAAATGATAAGGATTGCATTACAAACAAGGTTAGTATGAAAATTATTATGAACACTATGAGAGGAAATGATGAATTTACATTTTACCTAGAGAAGACAAAATTAAATGAAATAAAAACTCAATCAGCGTACGGGCCCTCTGCAACTGATTAGGTGATGCGTGCTTGTTCAATCTCCAAGAAACTCCTTCATATATCCATAAAACATGTGGTCTTCATATTAAAATAGGAAAATGAATTTTTCAAAATTATAGAATAGTAAGTCTAAGCTTAATACATGAGGAAATTCGAACTCCTTCCGAGTTCTTTACACAGGTATTTATAAGAAAATTATGCAACTGTATGTGGAGAAAAATATGCTACAACCAAAAACAAATAGAAGATAGGCACATCAAATTTTCTTCCTCAGCTGCTGGAGGCGTAAATCCAATATGATGGTTGTCGGAATCCATGGGTTGAGGAAGTGATTTCGGATAACGCTTGCCATCACTATGAAACATGTTAATTATCCACGAAACAGAGTCCTGTTGCCTTCGGTCTTTATGTTTGACTTCTCCATTGACCGGAGTCTTGTACCATCTTCCTTGTCAACCTAGGCTAGGTGAATAGGACACGGTCCATCTCATGATAATTTCCAACATGCCCATGTAGTTAGTTTCTCCTTCTAACACCAGGAACCTGTTAAAGCATGGAAGTAGCTGCGGAATAGCCGATTAGGTCTAGGCTGTGTTCCGTAGCTAGAAGAAAAAAATTTATTCAAATAGCAGAACATAAAATCATAACATGTAAATAACTAAATGTCCTCCTTAAGGAAATATATATTGGTTACTGATGATAGGAATGCATTTCTTCATGGAAAATCAAAGAAAAGAGATGAGAAGAGTTGCTAAGAAAAGGGCAGTTTTTAGGCTCAACATACCCCCATTGCAAAATCGTTACATGTCCCCATGCAATCAAAATTGTTAACTTCCTCCCTCTTTATGGGAAAACTAGTATTCCTAAAGAATGTTAGCCCTCTAGGTTTGGCAGCGACCATAGAATCAACATTTTAAAGCAATTCAATGATTTCTTTTATGTGTGACATATAAGAGAAAGATAATGGAACCAATCTGGAACTTCCTCTTAATCCCTTGCTTGATCTCTCTCCCTTTTGACAGATCCTGCAACTCCTCCCCATACCTAACATGCTTGGAGAGTACTTGCACAAGTACAACAACAAAAATTATAGAATAAGATATATAATGAACAAATGATAGCATTCGCAAATGATAACATTCACAATTGCAGAATCATATCGAAGAAAACTTGAAAAGCTTTATTGATAGAAGGAAGAATTACAACCCAGTTGTCTGATCTAGCATCATCCTCCCAGCTTCAATCCCTCTTCAACTCATGAAATAGAAATATCACTCCAACAATACAATGCTCTATCATTAATTACAAACTATCAGGACTTCCTTGCACTTCACCGTATTCCAGCCTCTAGATTTCTTAGATGAGGGTTCCATTTATAGATGTTTGCAAGGGTGTGAGTCATCCATGGGGTTTGATTAGTGTCATTCCACTTGTTACAATGGGTTCCTCAAGAGAAGGGATTGGATATTTTCTTGGATCCCTTATTCATCCTTGGCTGAATTCAGAGAGGCAAGTGGCACAGGGGAGGTTTGTAGAAGATTCCATGAGAAATCAACTGAAAAATGTCAGGGGCATTTATCCAAGCTCACCCATCACACCCTATAGAAGGCCTAAACAGTATGCATCACACCCTGGTAGCATAGCACTCAATATGCATAGCACTTTGCCAGTGGAGCAGTTAGTATGGTTTAATTTAGGCAATTTCTGGATGCTTTCTTTGATGGAACTTTTGGGGAATGATGTATTCAGGTGACTATGTTCTTTTATGGTATGAAACAACTCTTTTAGGGGTTGATGAGCCCTAATACATTAACATATAAGTTTGGGGTTGATGTGCCGAAATATGTCTATAATAGTTTCCCCCTAAAGCATGAGGTCATAAACATTCATGTCGGGTGAAATGCTTTATCGTGAGGATCCAAAGTTTCGAACTGGAAGGTGACTTGCATAAGTTACAATACAATACATCATCATAATATAATTTTCATGATCTAGGTGAGGGAGGCATTCCCATGCTCAGCTTTATAAATTTCATTTCATATACATAGATCAGATAGTCGTCTACAGATACAGACTCGTGACTCTACATATATAGTCACAATCGATGGTTAGGATGGCCATGTATTGTAGAGCCTTTGTACATTTGATGTTTTATATCCCTGAATATATTGTAGCCTAAATGGATGAAACTAGATTAGGGGTCTTCAAACTCATTCAATCTTTGCTCGATGCACAAGTAAAGCCATGTGAAGAGATGTTCTGAAGTCAAACATGGAAAGACAATGCCCGATTACCAACTAATGATGTTAGTTGTTAACAGACGCGAGAGGAATCACTGATAATGATAATGATCCTCAAGAAACTATATTACAATTCATGTGGTGTGAATACATGATCCGACGTCGAACACCACGTAAAATATTTCGGTCGAATGCCATTGATGTCAACCTATTGTCGGAACTGAGAAACTTGCCATTGATGTATGCAAGCTTCAAAGCACTAAAAGGGCTGTTTGTAAGTAAACTTCTTGGATAATGAACTAATGTCGAAAAGAAGTCACTCATTGTAGGATGACCTTGATGTATCCCACATCTACGACACGAACTGAAGAAAATGATTTCTGGATGTGAAAACGAACTAATGACACAAGGTTCAGGATTGGTGATCATGAAAAAATGAAGGTTGGAGGTATTGCAGTGTATGAGACGTTAACTAGATGGTGGTTTTCTCAATTGAATGACTTCTCTTGAACATGTTGGTGACACTGAGATGAATTGGTAGCGTTAACCCCAAAATATGGATCGTATGAAAGACCAATGGTGTGATGACTAGATGAACGGAATAACCCAACCCAACTCAATCATGGAGATGGAGTGAAAGTATCATGTTCAAGAGCAACTTGCTAGCATAAATTCTTCAAGTTTTTCCCCTTTTTGCCCAGTCATTGCTAACCAATACCTCTTTATTTTTGTCAATATTGAGGAGGATAACTTATATTTGTTTTATAATTCAGCCTTTAGGCAAACCTGTCGTTATTTAATGTTTTAACAAGTCTAGCGACAGTGAAACTCAGTTTCGTCTAGATGGACGAGTTTGTTGCTATTGTTTTAATGTGTTTAATGACAAGGATAACTTGGTCCTTTTCATGTTTAGATAGTTTGGAAAGGAACAAAAATAAAACTCTATAAGTTATTTTTCGTAAAGTAATCCCTTAGGTTTGAAAAAGGATAAAATAATACAGGAGGGATGACATTTCCAATACTTTAACGAGCTTGAAAAGACAAGCACTCGATAATCTTTTCATAATTAACAAGTCTGAAAAGGGTTTGAAGATGACTCTATTTTGAGGAACGAGTGGTGTCTAGGGTAGCAACTGATTCCAGTGATTTTGGAACTTCTCAAAATGAGTTGATTTATGTGAAGAGGCTAGCTAATAAGACCACTCATTGCAACTATTCCTGAAAATGAGTAAAACAAATAAGTGAAAGCGTATAATCAACCAAAGAGATGGTGGTGATGAGATAAAAACAACCAAGGCTCAAAAAGCTAATAGAATGGCAATCACAAGGGTTAAAAATTGAAAATAGGTTCATTTTTAGACAAGCTTGAACCATGGGGAACTATGCTTGGATTTGGTTTCATGTTTACACAAGCTTGAAACAAACAAACTATGCTTGGATTCAGTTTTCTTTTTACAAAAGCTTAAAATGGAAAAATATGCTTGAATTTGTTTACATGCCCCTAGCATGATGAAAAGGAGAGACTCCTGTAACTAAATGGAAGTCACTGCGGTGAAGCGGGATGGTTATCCAACACCTCTTTAGCTTTATCTAGATAGACAAACATGAATGGCTTCACGTAACCTACAGGGAAACTTATTTTCAAGGAAACTTATTTTTCCACTAGGTGCATCTGCCCCAAGCTTCATTACATTCACCGAAGTAGACTACTCATGGCTATTAGGTGTGTGGGATAAAGGTTCTTTTACGAGATCAAGTGAAAGAATTGACTGAGATTTTACGAGATCTAATCAGAGACTCAACTTTGAACTTTTTTCCAGGGGTGCTTGTTTCAATTTGTTTTTTAAATGAGCTTCACACAAGACAAGGAATTATTCTCACATCCTCGGTTTCATTATTTCACGAGGTTGACACATGACAATGACCTATCCTTCGACTCCCCGATCACAACTTGTAAGAGGTCATGAAGGGGAAATATGGTTCCAATGCCTCCAGTGCATGGTGTACAACATCATTGAATTGATTGCCAGTAGACGTAGGTATGGAACAAGTTGCCACATAATTAACCTGTGGTGGGGATGATACCGTTGGACTGGGAAATGAAAGCTAGTCAATAGTGAAAATATTGCCTTCATGTGGGACACACATCACTTGTAAGAGTGTTGAAGCAATAGCTTCCATGTTATAAACATAGTCACACCCAAGAAGTAAATTGTAGTCTAAAGGTCCTGGGACTACCATCACATTCAGATGAGTGGTCTTTCCTCCCAAAGTGATAGGTAACTTAGGAAGGATCCCTAAGAATCGATTGGTTCCTCTGTAAAGCCTAATAGATTCTGTGTAATAGGACAAGCAGTGGTGAACCAATTTCTTTCCAAGCAGTTGAGGAAAGGATACTCACTGATGCACCTTCATCTATAATAGGGCCAGACACAATCATTTTACAAACTTGTACTATGATCTATAAAGGCACATAAGAAGGAAGTGACTAGACTACCTGGAGGGGGTACTGAAGAAATGGGAGAATTAACCCCTTGAGTTACGAGAACTGGGGGGTTTTCCTCCTGTCTTAATGAAACAAGTAGATTACCCCCAAGGTCATTAGAATCCGAGGTAACAAAAAGAACTTGAACGGTATTGTTTTAACTCTCTTTGGGAAAGCTACGATTTGTTGAAGGTGAAATTGGGTCAACTGTCACCTCAACCTGTTGATTTTGATCAGGTATAGACTCATAGGATTCACTTTCAGAGAGAGTGGTTTCAACCGATGGTTTATTTTGGCTAGTTGGTTCTTCAACTAGTGAAGGATTTAGGGAGAGTTTCCTGTAACCAGATGGAAGTCGCTATGGTGAAGTAGGATGGTTATCCAACACTCTTTTGGCTTCATCCAAAAAGGGACAAAGGTGAAGGGAATGATTACCTTCACATAACCTACATGGAATCCTGACCTTTCCCTTCTGTCCATGAACTTTACTATCACTAGTTGATGGTGTATTACCAACATGGTCTCCATAGGTTGATGACACGGGATGGTGTGAACGCGAAGACCATTCTTTCAAGATCCGAGGAAAGTAAGGAAAATTTCGATGAAAATGGTCTACCACAAAAATTATGCATGGATATTTGGGTTTGTGAATATTAATGAATGGATTTTCATCAGATGTTGCATTCAAAGCAATGGTTGCTTGGTTGCCCCCTTGCTAAATTGGCTTCTTCTTCTTCTCCTACCCTTTCTTCTTCTTCTTAGCCTCCTAGTTACTACTATCAATACTTTCACCAAGCAAAGAGGAAGAAGGGGAGGAAGAAACAAATGAGGAAGAACGTAAAGGGTCAACTTCAATATCAACTTGATTTTGTCCAGTTGAAGGTGTACTTGATTGTGGATAAATCATGACATTTTGAATGACAGAGGTTGAAAACAGCCATACTACCAAGGCAATGGTAAATCCTAGAAGGGATAATGTAGCCATATAAGGAGAACCAATGTTTCCAAAAGAAGGAAAAGGACTAGGATTCCCATCAAAAGGGATTCCTTGATCAGTGGACTCCAGATTTGTTGCCATATGTCTCAACGTAAGATCAACTAAGGAATAGGGATGTTATTCTGAATTCAATTAATTTTAATGGCGCTTGGACACAACATGGATTTTTCAGTTTTTAAGAGTCAAGAAAAAGCTAAAGATGACTCTAGTCTCCTTCAATTTTTAATGAGTTTGAAAGGAAAAGTGCTTAGATGGACCTTTTCTTTTAAAGAGTCGAAAAGGAATGAAAATGACTACTCTGGAAAATCTAGACAGAGGGATTGTTAGTGTCAGTATCTTCATCCCTCCATCAGTGATCAAATTGTCTTTTTGCATGCATTTTAGGTGTCCCATCCGATCAGCTACATTCCATTAGGTCATGGATCAACTGATGGTAGTGGTTCATTATCAAATTTCCCTCATGGTCTTTACCATCTAGCCTATTTTCACAAGTTCAGATCATTTACAATCATTTTTTATCATTACACTTGCAAAATTCATTTTAGGGTTTTCAAGTCTCATTAGGTGTAGGGTTTTCTACCATGGCCTTCAAAATCTCAATAAGAGGTTAGCAGGCACATGAGGATGTTTAATAAGTTCATAAAATCACAAACCTCACTGATGATTTGCTTCATAAAGGGTTTTTACAAATTTATATAATTTTAATGTTTTCATATGTAATAAAGCTCTGTCTAGAGCCCTTGGTCACCTTGCCAACTAGAACACTCCAACTACTACAAAAGAAACAAAAACATACAAGCATCATGTCCATCAAATGACAAAAAAGAGCCAAACTGCAAAAACAGGGGTTTTAAAAGCAAAGTGAAAGGAAACTTTAGAAAATGGTTTTTTTCTAAATGAAAAATTAAAGTCAAAATGTATATAAAGTGATCCTTTGTGTTAGAATACCTCATTTACACTAAAGATAGAGAGAAAGAGGAAAAATAACAATTGATGAGAAACAAGTGGAAGTTGCAGCAAAAACTCCAGTTTTCACCAGTGCGACGAACCTGGGCACTGGCACGACGCTCTTGTGAGGTGCCACTCACTAGTCATATGATTTGTAAAGGAATTTCAATGCGTGCTACGCATAAGAAGTGTGTTACGCACCTGGGCGTTGACACGACACATCTGTTCGCTAAGCTCAAAAGCTCATTCCATCGGCTTTCCTAGCCTCCAAATTTGCAAACAACCTGTCTACAAGTAAGTATATCCTCTCATTTGCACTAGAAAGAAATTTTGTCACCCATGATGGTGATGTGAGTGCTTAAAAAATGAAACCCTAATTGTCCCAAAGTTGTGTGGTCAAAATTTCCTAGGGTTTTTGTGATTCTTGTTGTTTTAACTCCCTTGTATGATTTTTCCACATTGCATCCCCCTGCACTAAATTTCCCTAATTCGCTTCCCCTTTCCCTCTCCCATTGACACTGACCTTACCTCCTATGACTAAAACCTAAGCCCTATACATAATTCCCACTATTCCCCAAACTCTAATTCCCTTTTCCTAAACACTATCATTCCATAAAAACCCTACTTCTATCATCAAAACCCTCCTTTTCACTTATACTATCAGTCAACCCTTTTAGTCCCAAGAAAGAAAACAGTAGTCACCTATACTTAAGAAAATCTCTTCATACTCATCATTCTACATTTTACATTTGCAAATATGGAAATAGGTTCATCTTATGAAAGGGATGAGGAAACTGTGAGTGATTCCTCCCAAGAGATTTATACACCAAGAAAACCACATAAGGGAGGAAAACACATCCAGGAGGAGCCCACCACACTCATAGAGTTACTAGCTTGCCCTCTTGCAGTAACATGTTTTAAACATCAGCCTTGCTACCAGTTTTGTGAGATAGTGGAGTGGGTGAAATACCACCATGAACTTGCCAGGCTATTTTTCCTTCATATTCACAATGGCCAGATGAACTTAGCAAATTTTTCTATCACTTTGACACCTAAAACCATAGTTGCAGCAATAGGTATTCCAAATGTGGGTGAACAATGGAACAAAGGACAGCTTGTGGGCGAAGAGCATTATGAGCCTTATGTCAATGCTAGTTATCAAAAGAAAATTAGTAGCATCTTTCATTTTAGATACCTACAGGACACTTATGCTCTGCTCATGAAGCTCATTATAAAAATTTTCACCTGTGAAGGGAGGTTTTCTCGCTTGTACACTTACCATGTTAGATTATTGATGCATTTCACTAGAGTGAGGATGATGAACCTCCCCTATTTCATATGTAGAAATATTGAGAAGATGGCTACGTTGGGGTAAAGGAAACTTCTTCCTTAACAGTTCAGTAGCCTTTATCATTTTTCACTGTTCAGGATTGTTGTTTTGCATAAGCTAAGCTTGTTGAGTATTTCATGGGATACTTTCATTTCACATGAGGTTTCCAAAAGCCCTTAGGTGACCCCATCATTGTTTCAAGAGGAAGGAGGGCCTTCAAATCAGCCAGACATTCATGAGACTCAAACTGCGAGTGTGCCAGTATTTGTCACTTATGAAAAGGGCACAATGAGACTATTTGTAGCTACCAAATGACTATTATCTCCACCTGGGGTGGAAGGGCTCTCATTTCCTTCACCATACAATAGGCAAATGTTGTCTTAAGCCTGGATGAAAGGGCCTTTGCCTTCTTCTTTAGCAGAGCAAACATAGAACAGAGGAAAGAAACCATTGCATGATGAAGGGCCTTCTGAAGGCCAATACAAAGATTTCATTTTGATTGAGGACGAGGACACTGATTTAGGCTCACTCAAGGATGAGATCATCAAGGAACATGAAGCTAAGATCCAAACCCTATCACTTAACATTGAGAGGGCTAGATGGATCATTAATTACCTTGAGCAACAAAACAAACAATTGGAGGACAAACAAACAATCATGGAGCTGCAAAACATAAGGGAAAACCATCATTTGGAAAAAGGAAGGAAGGTAAAGCTAACTTCACTAGAGCAAGAAACTGAAGCTGACCGTGAATCATGGTTAGAGAGGGAAAACATGCATTTTGAAAAGTTTTTGGACAAAGATAATAAGGAGAAGAAGATGTTGCGACACATTGCTTATCACTATTTGGCCTGAAACAAATTTTTTAAAACAAGGATAAGAAGCTTGAAGCCCAAGTTAAGAAAGACTTTGAGGAGCAAGAAAGAGCAATATAAGCTCAAAATATTGGCTAAAGCTTCATTGGCCCAGTATCACACCTAACATAGATCAATCATGCCAAATTTCAAGAAATTTGGTGAACGTTTTGACATTTTTGAATTTTTCAGAGAAAAGACAGGTTTTTTCGGTAGGTGCGTAGTGCCACCAGTGCTCTCTTTTGATTCGTTATGAAAATTTATGCATGCTCAGAAATTACTAAGAAATTTTGACAAGTTTTGGACCTCCAAAAGGGCCAAAAACACCCAAAAAATGCCCTCTCTGCCACTTTTTTGCCACACAGGAAGCAGTGTTGGGCGATTGCAATTTTGGAGGGGAAAATGGACTCCAAATCAGAAAATTCAAGTTGTTACAGAAACTAGACTCACCAGGATTTCCAACAACCTATCCTGCACCTAATTTTGAACTCGGTAAGTCATCCAAAAGTAGCTTGGAAAAAGCGCTACGAACAAAATGGAAAAGTCCCAATTTTGCTCAAAAACTCAGTTTTTCACCTAGTTTTCTTCTAGTTTGACCTTTTATCTCTTATGGTCAAATTCACGATGTGACATGATGTAAATTGATTTACTATGATGTAGAAATGATAAAAATTGACTTGATAAGGTAGATGCATCAGTTGTAGGTGGTTTAGAGTTGAATGAATCAGTTTCCTAGGTTTTAGAGGCAAGTTGTTCCACTACCTATTTTTGTGTTCCTAGTTTAGATATGGTTGAAACAACTCCTCTTCTCATGGATTCGACCGCTGATGGATAGAACAGGTGGTTTTGAGGTCTATATCATGTGTTTTTAAGTCATTTGTAAAGGTTGGACTCTTGTGGATGCATTGAGCACTATTGTACATCACTTCTGCAGTTTGGCAAGGAAATAAACCAGGGTTTTGCAGCATTTTGTGGGATTTTTGTGGTTATGTGAATTAGAATAGTTTCCTTCTCAGTTATATAGTGATCTTATTTTTATGTGTGCCATCATATATTTTATTCTTCATAGCTAAATGAATCAAGTGTAAAAGGTAGAATTCTTTGATGTTTCAGTGCTCTGTCTTGGGGTTTATTTAGTTTTATATTCTTTCTACTGTTTGAAGAGGACTCATGACTTTTGCATGCCCTCTCCAGCTCCTCACCAGTCTTTAGACTCACCATTAGACTCATTGAAAAGTGTTAAAACACTTTCCTACCTCTCCCCACAGAAACCTCTGGAAATTTGTGTTCATTTCCCCGACCCAGAATATCTTACTCATCTGATCGAGCAACCAACCATTAAAATCAATAAAAATCCTTTGAGCATATACCTAGCCGAAAATTAGTATTAATACCAATCATCTCAAGCCTTACTTGCCATATTTTCTTTGAGATTGACAAGGAGAGAGCCCTCTCCCGACCTGGTAGGGCTAGCTACCAGGTTAAGCGTGGTTTGATGTTACCCTAGACCTCCTTTTTTCAAGCCTGAGGTAGGTTTAGGCCCTAACAGGGATTACCAAATCAATATCAAAACTGCAATATACAACTTGGTGATAAATTAAAAACAAATTACAAAGAACTTATGTACGCCATTCAATCTTCCCGAATGTTGTGTTCAGTGCATTGCGATCAATAAGGCGGAAGACTCAGTTTCCTATGGATAAAGGATTTAAGCTTATTGTGGTCTCCCAATATATACATGACAATACAAGGAGGACAAGTCCATTCTAGCACTTGTCATATCAAGAAGGAGGAATCACCCAACCTTCAATGAAAATGATAGCCACTAGTTTTAATGAAGTTGGAACACGTCACTAGCCTAGACCTCTAGATATGTTCCATTAAGTTTCAAAGTGTTGTTAGGTTCATTGAAATTAATTTTAAAGTTGATCTTTTTTAGAGTTTTCCTTTCAATGGTTCACCGCCTAATGGTGATCTGAAATGCCTATGATGCAATCTATAATGATAAACAATCTTTTTTTATTTGAGCAATGAAAATCCTAGCTACTAGGGAAAGAAGATAACAATGCTTTTAATCAAACAGCAAAGAGCACACACTAGTGTGTTCCTCTAAATCATATTTTTCCACACAAATAAAAAAATTCTAGATGCAAATGCATGTGTTTTTTTCACTTTCCTTAATGTGAAAAAATGCCAAAAAGGAAAACTAAATGCAGCAAAGATCTCAAATATTTCACTCAAAATGACATTTTCGACAATTTTTTCTCGAAAAGAGAAAGGAAGACTCTAAATGACACTTTCAATTTTGAAATAAAAATTCTTTCGACACTTCTAATATAAACAAATAAAACTATATACATGAAGAAAAGTTTAATCGATTATCATGGGAGGGAAGAATTTACGACACTTCTCTTTTCGACACAAAATGACAATTACGACACTTTTTGTACCAAAGCGAGAAATCAATTTAAAAAAAAATTCGACAAAAGATTGTAAATGTGGAACAAATACACAAAAAACATTCACTAATCCTAATGTAATTGAGGGTGATCTAAGTGATGCAAGTGAGTTTCAGTAATGAGGCACTGTTCATTTGCAACAAAACAACAAAATAAATCTGAAAACAACGTCAAAATCCCTAAATTTCTAGATGGAAAAAGAGTTCAGTCAATCATTGCACCTAGGTTTCATAGAAACTGAGATGCATCACACTTACTACACTCGGGAGGTATGATGCATACTGGGTCACAGTGGAAGACAGTATGATGGTTCAGTGAGCGCAACTGAAATGGATTTTGGCTCAAATGTGGAGTGGTTTTCAATGAGATAAGGTGGGTTTTGATCAACAATGATGAGCAAAGTATGATATAATGTCTTGAGAGGTTACTAAGCTACCAAAAGGGCATCTAGATGTGCTTGCAAGTCAAAATTTTAATTCATAAACTAAACTAGAGATCGACTGAAGCATCATTCATCTATTATGCAATTACAGAGCAAGAGCAATTCGAAGGCTACCTGGCTGACTTCAGACTCTGTCTATAGTTTATAAAACAGACAGTAACAACAAACAAACACCTATTCTTCCCCAGTGGAGTCAACAATTTATTTCTGGAAAACTAGTATTCCTAAAGAATGCTAGCCCTCTAGGTTTGGCACCTACCCTAGAAACAACAATTTAAAGCAATTCAATGATTTTTTCTATGTGTAACAGATAAGACAAAGATAATGGAACCAACCTGGAACTTCTGCTTAATCCCTTTCTTGGAGATTTTCTTGGATCCCTTATTCATCCTTGGGCGAATTGAGGTAGGCAAGGGGCATAGGGGAAGTTTGTAGAAGATTCCATGAGAAATCAACTGACAGATGTCCCAAACATTTGTCCATCCTCACTCATCACACCTTGTAGAAGGCCTAAATAGTTTGCATCACACCCTGGTAGTGTACTAGTCAGTATGCATTGCACTTTGCCAGTGGAGTAGTTAGTATGGTTTAATTTAGGCAATTTCTAGATGGTTTCTCAAATGGAACTTTTGGGGAATGATGTATTTAGGTGACTATGTTCTTTTAGGGTATGAAACAACTCTTTTAAGGATTGATGAGCCCTAATACATTGGCATATAAGTTTGGGATTGATGTGCTCAAATATGTCTATAAAACTGCTCTTATTGCATTTGTTCTAAAAAATCTACCAACACATCCAACTTCCTCTTCTTACTTTTCTTTACACTAACTACCATCCTTGGCTTCCTCATAAGAAACCTATATTTGAGGTTAATAAGTGTTCTAATCAGCTTCTTCTTTTTCCTTTTCAGCTTCTTGTTCTTCTTGTACCATAATCCCAAGTGTAGCATTATGTTGTCATGAATATCTCTATCCAACTTATTTTGTTCCCTCAAGGTTTCATTTTCTTTTTGAATGTGCGTGTTCAAAATTTCTAGCTCAAAGATCTCTTGTTTGAGAGAGCTAGTTAGACTTTCTTATGGGGTGACAGGCTACTCTAGATTAGCTAAAGTCCCTGGGTCTACTGAGGTACTCTTTTTCTCTAATGACTCAGTGTAGTCATATATTTTCTATTGTACGATATCTATGCCAGGAGAAGCTCTACTTGGGTTGCCTTCAAAATTCTATGGAGGAGAGTTCTATTGACTTTTTCAGATGGAATATTCCCAGGGGACTGAACTGGGGTTTCTTCCTCTAAGTTTATAAATTGGGCCTCTTTTTATTTCACCCTCTTCACCTTACGTCAAAGTCTAGAGCTCATCCTCAAGTTTTGGAAGCTTATGGTTTCTTCTTTTGTGCCCTTTCTCCTCTTTCCTTTCTCCTTATTTTTCTTGATTTGCTCCTTGATCTTGGTTAGTCTTTCAGAAAGAATTTTTTCATATTCTCGTGGTGATGAAGGTTTAGGAATGTCCTTATTCATTTCTTCAACCCTTTCTTTCATTTTTCTCTTTGGCTTAGTCTGCTTCCTAACCTCTGGTTTAGGAGCCATTTCAACATGATTTTTTTGTGAGGAGCTTTTAATGCTGATATTTTTCCTTCTAACTCTTTTAACATGACTTCCCTTAGATAAATCTGGATCATCCTGGAAGAAATTCCTTACCAAAAAGTCTTCCCATGTATCCCCTACACTTCTCAAATGAAATTCAACTAGAATCTTTACTAACCCATGATGATATAGAGTTGCTTATATTCATTCAACTTTCCTTTGGACATTTGTTGCCATTCTTCTCAAACTATTCAGAAGGAAAAAGGGAAGATTGAGGGTTCCATTCTCTAGAAAATTCATTAACAAACATATATGATAAACATACATATACCCAAACCTTCCTTCACATGTAATGATGTTTTGCAATATTAACAACATGCTACTCCATTTGTTTCTGAATGCTAAAATTGGAATCCCTTTTCTAAATGCTATAACATCCATACCTGGGTTTTTAAGAATCAGCTTCCAAGATTCATTATGAAACTCTTTATTTTTAAACCATCTTTCTCCTATTCTTGGGAGTTCTGTTGCTTCTACTATGAAGGATTCTGTGACTACAAATTTGGTATCCATTATTTCCACTTATGTGCCATCAAATGACCTTGCAAACGATTTAGTGATTTCCTTGTGGTAGGCATAAACTTTTTCAATAAAACATAAACATCCATCCTTTTGTAACATCCCCTTAATTTGCGGATACCCCTCCATGTATTTTACCCCTAGGGTCTTAGTTCTAACAACAAGTCCCATATCCTTTGTTCTCGGTTACCCTTTAAAACTACTCTCATTGTCTAAGAAATGAAATGACTCCGTGTATGGAAATGGAGTGACTAGTTATATGGAAATAGAATGATTATGGATATGGAAACAGGATGGCTGGGTATATGGAAATAGAATGACTGTGAATATGGAAACAGAATGACTATATACATGAAATATATGGAAACAAAACAGCTGTATACACGAAATGGCTGTGTAAATATGAGAGAAAAAATTCAAAGTTGGCATGTAATAAATAAACATTCAGGGTTTGGAGAGTCATAGATAAGTAGGTCATGTCATTAATCTGACTGTTAACAAGTGTAGTTGTGGAGGACCAGTTAAGTAGAAGTTATGGAGTTTGAAGTGGAAATCAGTTATGAAGGAATCATTGGACCATTTTTCATTGAAGGTTGAAGATATGGTGGAGATATCGTGGCAGTCAAATTAGATGATGATTAATTAAGGAGACATGTGATCATTCATGTTATACAAGCTTATGTTTTCAAATTTATTTTTGAAATAAATTCTTGCATTTACCTTTGGAACTTTTACCCTCCGCTTGCTAATATTTTGATGTTTGATCGGCAGGTACTTTAGGCATGATTGGTCTTCAAAGTTGATTTTTCTTCAATTACATGCATACATGATTTTATTATCAACTAGACACTTGTGCTTGGACTGATAAACAAATTGTTGTTGCAGAATCAAATTAGCCGCAGAACAGGATCAACTGCAGAATGGAATTAGTTACAGAATGTGAAGACAACTACAAAACGTGAAACATAGAGTAAAATATGGCCTATCAACGAATGAAATGGAAATGGCCGTGTAAGTGACAATAAGGCAAGATGAAAAATGAAAATGGAGATGAAAGAAATGCTAGGAAAGGAAAATTTTATTGGTGAAATATGGCAATAGAAACAAGTGAAACTGTGAAAGAAAAATAGAGTAAAGTGAGATGAGATAATGATTTTTGTAGAATGCAGGGTGACTGTGGCATTTTGTCACCACCTTTTACAGAAAAGAAATGCAAAATATAGGGTGTCAGAAACATCTAATTTTCACCCTGTATTTTCTATATAAGCATGCCAATCAATGATTGGTTTTCAACCTTATACAACTTATATATATATATGTATATATATATGTATATATGTATATATTTGTTAGATAGGAAAAAAAAAAGACTAAGTTGGTGGAGAATAAGGATTCTTCTTCACTAACTTCATTTCAGAATTGTTCTGGAAGACCTTGATGAACTCCTCCTTTGGAATTTGTTTTTGATATATTTTCAATCTATGACCATTCACAAGAAGAGGAGTTTGAATTTCATCTATTATTCTGATCCTCACTGCTCCATTACTAAAGACTTTTTCAATCTCATATGGCCCAAGCCAATGAGTTTGAAACTTCCCTTGAAAATCTTTAAGCTTTGAATAAAATAATAGTGCCCAATCTCCTTCTTGAAACCTCTTGTCCTTGATGTATTTATCATGCCATTTAGTCCTCTATTGTTGCACTATACCAGTCTTTTGAACCAATTCTTTCCTAATTTTATCAAGTTCATTTAAGTGCTCTAGTCTATGTTTTTGAGCATCTGATAATTCCATCCCCAACTGGACTACCATCTTGAAAGTTCTGATTTGGAAGTCTATAGGGAACATGACTTATTTCCCATAAACAAGTTCATAGGGTGTATGTCCCATTGTGTTCCTCCATGTAGTTCTATTGGCCCATAAGGCTTCAGGAAGCCTTTCTGCCCAATCTCTTCTATGTAGATGCACAATGTTGATGAGGATTCCTTCAATTACTTTATTTGTAGACTCCACTTGACCATTTGCTTGTGGATGATAGGGAGAATATTTCTTATGCTTGATCTTGTACTCCTCCACAAGCCTTTCCATCATGTTGGATGTGAATTGAGATCCTTAATCCATTACAATTTCTCTTGGAACACCAAAATGAGAGAAGATATCCTAAAAAAGAAAATTAACTATAGATTTTTTGTTAGCCAAAGGTAATTCTTGGGCTTCTATCCAGTTGGTGACATAATTAGTGCATACCAATATATACTTTTTTTACTTAGATGGAGGATTAATTGGTCCAAAGAAGTCTGAAACCCACTTTTCAAAGGGTTCAATATGTACCTGATTTTGTAATGAAATTTCATTTCAAGGAGCATGTTTTGCTACCCTTTGGCAGTTGTCACACCTCCTAACATATTCTTTAGCATATTTGAAGATGGATGACCAATAATATCATAAACAAAGGATTTCATATGCTATCCTCTTGTTAGCAAAGTTTCCACCACATGTCTCATCATGACATGCTTTGAGAATATCAGGCATTTCATCTTCCCCGAGACACCTTCTGATCATAATATATGGCTCTATTTTATACAATTCGTTAGTGATCCATGAAAATCATGCACTTTCTTGAATAATTTTTCTTTTCTCTGTAGGAAACAAATGTGAAGGTAACTTCCCTATAACCAAGTGATTAACAACATCTAAAAACCAAGGAGTTTGAGTAGTTAATACGAAAATATATTTATCAGGAAACTTATCCTCAACCGAAGAGTCTTCTTTGATATTCTAAATCTTGGACAAGAAATCAGCAACTATGTTTTGTTTTCTAGGTCTATCTAGGACAGTAATGTTGAATTCTTGCAAAACTAAAAGCCATATTGTAACTCTGCCATTACTAATAAGTTTATTCATCAAATATCTAATTTCACAGTAATCTATATGAATAAAGGTTTCGTAGCCTATTATATAGTGTTTGAACTTATTAATTGCATGAACAATAGCTAAAAATTCATTTTCAGTTAGAGTATAGTTCAACTCAATGGGAGTCAAATCCTTATTTGTATGTTAAATGGCATAAAGAATCAAATTTTTTTGTCCCAATATAGCTCCTAGAGCTGTATCTGAGGCATCAGTAGAAATATGGAAAGGAAGTTTCCAATTTTGACCTTTTAAAATAGGTGCTTCAGAAATTTATTCTTTCAAGGTTTCAAATGCTAGTTGGCAATTAGGATTCAAACTAAATTCACAATCTTTTTAGGCAGTTTGAAGAGTGGAGATGCTATTTTAGTGAAGTTTTGTATAAACCTTCTATAGTATCCTATAAATCCTAGAAAACTTCTAACATCCTTTTGGAAATTTCAAATTGATAACTTAGAGATGACTTCAACTTTAGATTTGTCAACTTTAATCCCATCTCCCAAAATGTGATGTACTAAAAAAATACTTTCTATGAACATCATAAAACATTTTTCATGGTTTAGTGAAAGGTTTGTTTCTTTACATCTTTTAAGAAATTTTTCCATATTTTCCAAAGCTTCTTCAAATGTGTTTCCACCCATGATAGGTATATGTGCAATAGGTTTTAAGAAAATATTATGCAAGATTCCTATGTTGTCAATAATTATAATAGATAATGGCTCATCAAACCTTCCCAAATCTTCATCATCCTCTCGTTGGCCCTCTTATCTCCCTAGTGACCATCCCTTCTCCCCGACTTGGCTAGTTATACTAACAAGTTGAATTGTATCAGTAGTAGTTGAAGCCTATTGTCATTGCTTCATTTCTCTTTGCCCTATGCACCCAATGTAAATCAAACGAGAATTTTCACATTAGATTTAGTGCATGGTAATGGTGGATATCATGCCTAACCAATTTTCAAAAATAACAAAATATAATACACGTAGAAGTCTCATAGTTTTTCATCACAGGATAATTTTGTGAGGTGACACCCTAAAATTGACATTCCTCACACCTCAAATCTTTGCTTCGCGCAAATCTATTAGATATACTTATTTCCATGTAATTTATTAGTAGCTTACACTCATTTTCATGGTGTCGTTCTATTCTACAAATTGTACACCAAACATTCTCCTAATTCTCCTTTTGCAAAGTCAAATTTTGCAGCTAAAGAGTCAGAGTCATAATTTTCATTTGAAGATGCACCATTCCACTACTTACCTCAGTTCCTACCAGAGAGACCTCTAGCTTTAGCATGATACCAAATGACTCTTCTTATCGATTAATTTGCTTTTGTCTTAGGGGAATTCAAATGTGTGGGATTAGTCCAATAATGAGCCACTCCTTTTATTATGCATATTGGGTTTCAAAGGATAATTTTCCCTTTAATATTTTGAATCTCTAGTTAAAATCCCTAACAAACTTATTTGGACACTACTTAATCTCTTTCAATCCATAATACATTGAGGTTTTGACTTCATCTTATAAAATTTCTTAATAAAAGACTACTTGATGCCCACCAATGACTAGATCTATCCATCTTATTTTATACTTCATTTACCATGTTAAAGCATAATCTATGAAGGTAACCTCTAGTCGCTGTGTCATGCACCTAGTTCACTATCTAGACGACCTCACAAACAATATAATTTCGTTCGCAATAATAATTAACAACAAGATCGAACATAATAATCCTCATATCTACTCCAACCATTGTTCTCTACGTAGTGCCTCCTAACAAAGGGTTTTCTAGTTTTCCCACTTCAGTACCTGACAAATGTGTGCTACTCTACACAAAAAAGTGAACTAAAACAATTTTTCACACCTCTCTTGATGTCTAACAAATGCCTATAAGTAATAAAAATTCTATGACTAATTACCTACTACAATATTCATCATGGTATGTTGAGTTCTTACCACAATATTCTCATAAATGTGTGAGGTGGTGGGCTCAACGCCATTCATGGTCTTAACAAGCTCAGTGAGATACACAAAATGCGTAGTCATTGGGCTAAGGTGTTGGTATTTTTTCTCCTGTACTTCAATGAATGGCATGATGAAATACATTCCTTAAATACTTTCATCACTTTCATTGCTTCTCATGCTCCATTGACCTTCTCTCACCCCTCTCCCTAGGTTTCTCATAATGGTAGGAATTGATGTTGACCGACTTCCTTCTACATAATTCCAATGAAATATCTATCCACATCTCAACATGCCACCCTCCATTATTTCCACCTCCATTATGTCTTTATGATGCCTTCACATATGCAACTCCTCCAAAAACCTATTTATTATAATGCAATGTTACAGCTACTTCCTAATCTGTCCTCTTGTCTCTCTTTGCATCGTAGGTCTCTTCACCTTAGACCACCACTGGTTCCTCCCAAATTTCCCCATAGTTCATGAATATATTAGCCACCCATAGCATAATATTCCATACGAAAGGTTTTGGAATCACATAGAAAAATTTTAATTGATGGAACTATCTACTAGGTAAATCTGCCTTGTGGAACCTCCAAAAAAAATCATTGCATTACACTATGTGATATTATGGGATATATTGCAAACATGACAATATATGTTTTCTAGAACATTTTCAAACTAGAAATATTCAACATGAAAAATATTGTTTCTTACTTCTTTCAAATGGCTCGCCTTTTTGGAGTCCACTGTCTCAGCCCAACTTGTGGATAAGTTATATTCTCATCCACTAGTTGTTGAATCCAGTTTGTTAAGATGATCAAAAGTTCTATAAAGAATATATTCTGGAAATTAGTGAACACGTATTTTTGCAAAGAATATTCAATACTAATTCTTTATTCCTTATTGTAACTCACCACAAAATCATGTTCCTTCTGCTCAAACCACGTAGTGCTTTCTACCTTCATTAGGTTCCTAGCTCCCACATCCTTCTTCCCTAATAATCCCATCATACAATGATCCTGATCCTTGCAAAGGAACCATTTATTTGTGTGAGATTAGTTATACTTGGGTTGACATGTAGTCTCGACAAATAAAACCCTATCCAACTCACCCTTTTGGAATCACCAATGCAGTAGATGAAGTCTCACTGAAGGTTCCTATGGGGGACTAATAGAACCAAGATTTTATAGTCAGATGGGAGAATTCTATATACTTTCCTAGGTTTATAAATTGTTTTACTATACTCACAACATGTTCATCATAGGTTTCTAAAAGGTGTGATTAATTCGATGCTAGAAAATACTTTATGAAAACATAAATCTAATAATATGATTCCTCAAAAGACAAACAGACAAAGCTAGTTCATAACTCATATATGAGGATCAAATAACACCATAAGCAAACAAAGAGAACACCTTATCCATAATTTCCATTACTTCTTTAAAGAGATGCATGATGCACTACAAAAGTGGTCCCAACAATGTGAGTCACACGCCTAACATTCTTGATAAGATAATACAAGTATAGACTTTATTGCAATAAAGTATTAACTATCTCTACTTGTGTTAAACATTCAGACATTAGAGTGCCATAGATACTCAAGCATTAAACATTTAGACACATATTGATCCAATGAAAAAAAAATGGAACAATAGATACCAATCTGACTAAAATCATCCCCACTTGAACTCACCAACAGTGTGACTGGGTAAATTGAACTCCACTGAACTCAACCCCCTTCCTCTCAAACCCTTAATCTGAAGAAATATTCTGCTTTTATATATCTAAAAACATTGTTCTTATCATCATTCACTCAAATTCAGTCCAACTTGTTGAGTCTCCCATGTTGGTCTAACTACCTAAAATATTTTGACAACATCATCTAGTTGTCTGATTCACCTTGCTAGATAACTAATGTATGATTGAAATATCCCCTAACAATTCCTTCTTCACTTACCAACATTCCTTATTCAATAAATTTATTTCAACGTCATCTCGCCATTACAATTCTTTTCACTTATTTATAACACCTTCGTATCCTAGTTGTCATGATTTTATTCTAGACACATACTTATCCATCTGGGTCTTTGTTTGATACATGTGATATTCCTCCTACTTCAAAATCTTTTAAAATTATCAAATTTCCCTCCATGGCCATAATAGTGACCATTGACTTTGGAATCTTGGATTATTTGGGCATTTTCTTTAAAAAGGAATTAGGGAGTATAGATTATGTGAGCTCTTGGGCTAAAAGTTTTCAAGACAAGTACTTTTAAGAGTAAGTGGTGGTGGGAATGGACATGAAGCTAATGGTTTATGTAGGTCTTGTCTCTAAACTTGATGGATTAGCAATCCATCAAGAAGTGATAAGCACATGTAAGAAAGGTACGGATTTATCTAATTCAATTTCGATGCCAAGTAGAATGGTGAGAGAAATTCTATTAGGATAAGAGATAAAGGTGTTGAGAGTAGGTAGGTCATGTCCCTAGATGAAAAAATTGTCATGTACAAACTGATATAAACACATTGTCTATTGATACCAAGTGTAACAATCATTTCTCTATGTTGAGAAAACTAGGGCATCGATAGTTATATGATTTCTCTACTTTCATAATTTCTTGTGAGTGTTTTTTCACTTCTTGATTACGATCTTCTTATTGTGTTTTTCTCATCAAGACGATTACCAATTGGTGAAAAATAAAGAGACAAGATACACAATATATAGGCTGTTAGCCAGGGCTAAAACCTCTCACTCTTTCGGAGAAAAAACCAAACGAATTATTCTTATCCAACCTTTAATTGATGAATACCAAGACCATGACAGAGACACTTGACACTAGCTCCATTCCAAGACCAAGTCACAAACCTCATATTTATCCTTAGATCAATGCTTCTCTTCTTCTTCTTCTTCTCAACTTCCTTCATAATTTTGACCTCTTCTTGTAGGTTTACAATTTTTTTCTTTACAATCAAAACGCTAGATCAGTCTTTTGATCATTGAATGCTCTCCTTTTGGAGGGATACGTCTTTCTCTTCTGCTCGGCTTCCTTCACCCAATCTAAATCACCAGTATATGACTACAACCTTCGACCTCCTTCAAATTTGTAATCTTTGGATGTGTGAGGGTGGATTAGTCCAAAAACAATCCCATAATCATGTAACATCCTTCGCTATCCTTTCTTATTCCTTTTTTGATGTTAAGGCTCCTTCTAAAATGAATTACACGCTTTATTATCTCATACCTGCTTGACTGAATTCTTTTCCTCCAAATGAGGATGAGCATTATAGTATTATAATGACATACTAACATGACTATTATACTGACTATTATACTGACATGATCACTAGAGTACACCAATTTTATCTTTTTATAATTTTCACTTTCATTATAGGTCGACTACAGTGAGGAATACTGATGTTGGGTAGCAAAAGCCCCATGCAATGGGAATGGGGCATGAAGCCTGAAATTTTGGGTAACAGCAAGGCAAAGACTCCGCGAAGTGCGTGGAGCACGGGGTGTAATAAGGCAAAGTCAAAAGGGTAGTCTGCCCAAAAAAATGTAAAGCAATGTAGGTTGAATTGACCTGCATATCGATCAAGGTCCATGGAAAGGTATAAATAGAGCGAGGCTCTATGGTTAGAGTAGCTAAGTTTTGGGTATGATTTTGGAGGTCTAAAATGTAATGGGTGCTTGAAAAGAGTATTCTTAGAGCATTTGTAAGTTCGAGTCAAGGGTTTGGGGTAGAGGATAGAGGCTCTACATTTGTGTACGTAGATGCCTGGAAGAGTCCATAGCTGTGTACGTAGACCCCCGCAGTTGAGTGTGTAGGGCAGATCTAGATGTAAGGGTGATAAGTGGTAATAGAGATAAGTTTCTTTTGAATTCTATGTTAATTATGAAATATCACAACTCTGTTCTTTTATGGTTAATGAAATTGTTTTGATCTACACGCATATGCTTATTAGGACTTGTGAATTAGGTTTAATCTTAATTTGTGAACTGAGGCAAAGAAATAATTTTTTTCTTAAAGACCTCTCTAAGTAGATCTCGGTTATAATACTTAATTGAATAAAGTAGATCTGTAATTAGTGTGGTAAGAGAAAGCTAAGATTCTATGGATCTACGTGGATCTAACGCAACGTAAAGCTACAGGACGGCATGCGAACCTCTCAAACCACATCTAGACATCCCAAGTGTGTGGAAACCTTGTTATAGAACCCTCCATTGCTACCTCGGGTGAGATCTCAGTCTGAGCTTCATGGACTGTTGTCGAAAGGGCGTGTAGCTACCAGATTTCCATGGCTAAATAATTCTTTTAAACCTAGGTCAGGCCCATCTAAGCGGAGAAATGGTTTTATTTCTGGGACTAGGATCTACCTAAGGGGTGTCAGATGTGGGAACACTAGAACCCTAAAAAGAAAAATATTGAAGAGTGGTGGGATCCAAAATCCCACGAGCTCGCAGTTAAGGAAAACAGAATTCCGCGAATACCGGAAGAAGATTGACTGGACTGGTATATATTCATAGACATTCATGAGATCTTCTTTGTGTCATTCCTGATTGAGCTATAGGAGTGGATCACAAAGCTAGCTAATTGTGTGGACACCGGAGCTAGTGCACCGGCTAGAAGCCACCCGGGATAAGATTGCACGCACAGTAGATCATTGGCTGGATCAGATAATTGGAGGATTTATCATTGAGTTTGCGATAGATACCACCGTGAGCTATAGTGAGGTTGAAAGATGATTTCTTCAAGGATCGCGAGGTAGGTAGATCAAATTATTGAATATGTGGATTAAGATGTTGTTATTTGAAAAAAATATTATGCGCATTGATTAACGTTTGGAGTACCGCAGAGCAGAAGAGGTTACCGTGGAGTGATAGGAGTAGAGAACAGTTCGTTAGCTTCCATTTCCTTGGAAAGTGAGGAAGAACACACATGGTTCTCACCAGAAAGTGTGGTCCAATGGATTAAAGAGCGCTTCCCGCTGATACCACCTCCGTCCACGCCATCAAGCGCTTCACCTACATCAAATCCATCCACTCCAACAGCAACCCCACCCCTAATGCCAACAGCCTCAAAGATCGGAATGGCAAGTTTGGTTAGGCTTCAAATATTTAAAGGTGTGGGGAATGAGGAACCACGACAATTCTGGTTTGTGCTGAAATCTGTATGGGACACTCAGGGTATCACAAATGATAACATCAAGAAGGCTACCCTAGTTAGTGTATTTCAAGATTGCACATTGACTTGGTACATGAAGTATTCAAGTGATCATCCAACTAAAAGCATTACCGCAATCCAAGAAGTGCTAAATAAGGAATTCAGGTGCCCAAAGTCAGGAGCCCAGTTGGTTATCAGTTTCAAAGAGATTGTAATGATTCCTGGAGAAACTCCATGGGATTTGGATCAGAGGTTCAAAAGTGCTATATGCGAGACCAACATGACACTAACAGATGAACAACATTGTGCATGGTTTGTGGCGTCATTGACACCATACCTCAGCATGGCCCTGTGATAGCAAAGGATCACAACTCAAGCCAAGGCACCAAAGACAACAATGAGGATACACAAGACCCCAATACCGGACGCAGGGTTAGGAGTTTAGAAAATCCATGTGCAACTTGAAAACTTTAATTTAGAACTACAGAGCTTGAAGCAAGAAAGGGTATCCCAACTAGAGGTATGTAGGTAGGTGGGATGTGTTAAATGCAAGAGCCAAGTGCACAACAAGGACCATTGCGCTGTCTTTGCAAACAATCTAGTGGCGGGAGGTCTGATGCAATTAAAAGTAGAGGTGCAAGCAGGACCAAGTGCTGCACCTGTGCTCTGGTGCACGATTTTCCAGGTGAGTGAGAAAGACGCAATAGATAACTACCACCTATTACAAAATTATACCCATATACCGCAAAATTTGTATTGTAACTTCTGTCGATTGGTGGGACACGATGAGCGAATGTGTCAAAGTTGTGACTTAATTATAGAAAGAACCCCAACTTTCCGAATGTAGACTGAAGCACAGGGAGGGTTTCAAGGATGCGGCTGAGGAAGAGGAATGCAGCCCGGGCGAGGTTGCAGACCGCTAATATGTTATAATTATGGCGGATCGGGACACTATGCTCGCGACTGCACTAACCCGACCAAAACTTTGTAACCCTACTGTGAACAATTTGATCATGAATTGGTAGAATATCCTACCTTAGTTGCCCAACTACACAAAAATTGAGCACTTTAACATCCGCCAACCCAAGATATTCAGATGATGCGAGCAGAGCCTCGCGAAGAGGATCCCCGTATAAATATGGTACTAAGAAGTGGCACAACTATAGGTGGTCATCTACAAGAAGAACGTAAGGGGTACGATACACCTACAAAGGCACATGACTCTGAGCTAGAATAGGGAAGGACGATCTCGAGGGAAGCTCAATGGGGTGGCACGGAAGCTTCTGCCTTGGGTAGAAGGGATCAAGTGTAGTCAGGGTTGGACCCCTCAATGATTATGACCTTTCTCAAAACCTCCATGAAACTACCGCGTGATAGTAAGGCCATTCAAGGATTGTAAGAAGTGATCACCTGGTGCACCAGATCCAGTGAACCATAGGTAGTCCAAAAAATAGGTAGGCATGCTCTGTGCACTGGACGAGAGATGAGATTGACTGCACAAATCGATGAATATGAAATCGATCAGGTCATCTTGGACTTAGGCTTGGATATGAACGTATTACCTAAATAGACATGGGAGTGCATGGGCAAGCCTGCATTGCAATGGTCCCCGATTCAGTTACGAATGGCTAACCAACAAAATATCTTACCAATGGGTCGACTGCAAGTAGTGATTAGGCGGTGTAAGTACGCCAACCGATTTTGAAGTTATAGATTTTCTTGATGATAGTAATCCTTACCCTGCATTGCTTAGAATTGATTGGGCAATGAACATGAAGGGGATTATTAAATTAAAGAAGGAAGGAGAATGCTACACTGAACTCGTGCATGATGAGGACAATGGAAATGAGCGAGATTGCATCTATTAGATAACAACACAGGACCAAGATCAGGTGTGTCCCATAGATGGTGGAAGAACCTTGTGGGAATGCGATAGCACATGCACAATGGATTACAAGGAGGAGACTGAATGATGGCAGAACCACTTGTAGAAAGTTATGACACTTAACTGTAACATGATTCGGTCACTGCGACATGTAACAATCGAGGAAAGACAACAACTAGTAGAGAGTGTCGACACTGACAAAGGGCAGCCTGTCTACCATGACATGGTGGACAGAGCACAAAAAAAACAATTTGGGTTGGAAAATAATTTACATGTACTAGGGGGGCACTGCGGAAGCCAAGATCTAGGAAGCGGTTCCAGGTACACATTGGAAGAACAGTTGGTCATCAATGACGAAGGGTTTGAATGTGCAGAACTAAGGTTAGCATGGCCAAACAGGGGGGTCTCTTGGATACAACTCACCCTAGAAATGACACTATCCATGACAGAATTCAGTAGCTCTAAGTAGCCATTTAGTGCAGAAAGGTGCAGCTGGGTAAGTTAGAAGAAACAAGGGACAGACTCTATGGACACAGTATAAAGCTGGATAAAACTATTACCAAATTGCAGATAGAAGCCAACTACATGGGTCACATAAAGGACTGAACAAAGGAACCACACAAGGTCTACTCTCCTGCCCTGCCACGAGGTGTGACCCTACTAGCATGGTTGCGCTAGCACGTAAAAGGACAAGACCACCCACACCGCAACCCATTAGAAGAATCAAGTGAATGCAGAAGGTGCTCACAACCCAGGCTAGTCGGGAAAGAAAAGATCCACATGGGGGGTTCACCCGCCGGACTATCCGTAGGAGGTGTAGTCCCAATGCTCCATGCAGTTGAAAGAGGGCATGAGACTATAAACTAGGTTGTTGTGAAGTTGCGCAATATGACCTCAGCATACACACAAAAATTGCAATTACAACCCTGGGGTTTCGTAGCCACGAGGAAAGGAGGAAAATGATCGTTGCAGGTACTGTTGATGACATGATGACCCATGTAAACCACCATGGAGCGGGAAGCAAGCAATTAAGGCAAACGAATAACCGCCAAAATTACATTGACGAGTTGTTGGAAGGGCAAGAAACCACTCTTAAATTCTGAATCTTATATAATCATAGTAAGGATCACACCACCATGTCTTACTGTCCTACCAGAAAGCCGTCGTGGGTTATGAGCAA
Source organism: Pinus taeda (assembly GCA_000404065.3). NCBI lineage: Eukaryota > Viridiplantae > Streptophyta > Pinopsida > Pinales > Pinaceae > Pinus > Pinus taeda. Next base: position 127,583 of record APFE031652143.1, read on the forward strand.
GTGCGTGATGAGCGACAAGAAATTTGAAGAAATTCTTTGGTTTAAGGCATTTCTGAAACAACACCAGGAAGCAATCCGCAAAGCACACCATCCTACCACCGATAACCCATAGCAAGCATTTCCGCAAACAATCGAGCTCCTGAAATCCCCTCGGGTGCTGAGGACCAAGAAAGACCCTCAGATCCCAGAATCAGTAAGAAGGTCACCGCGACACCTGCACTTTGGCAAGTTCACAATGGAGGAAAAAGGTAAAACTATTACCATTGACAATGATACGGAAGCTGAAGACTTCCCCACATATGTCGAACAAGTCAACCCGAAAGAGGATCCTATATAGCTGGTACGAAAACCCAAGTATGTGCCTCCATGCAAGGGGAACGCGAAAGTAGCTATGAACCTAGATGAGGTTCATGTTGTCATCACTACCCCAACTCTACCAAAAGAATTCCTAGTAGAAAAATCAGTGGTTGGCCCTGTGGTGGCAATGAATTTCAAAGATTGGGATCTCGCGGATGTAGTAAAATTTCCCCACCTAGCGATGAACGCATTGATGGATCAGACTGTCGAAGGGATGGTGATAACGCTCCAGACTAAGGAGTGGTTGCGGAAAGTGGACCAAGCTGGGCTACTTTGTCTCTTGTCGATTTCCAACTTCCTCTGGCCCTCGATAACCATATTGGCTATAAAGCAGTTGCTCTATCTAATTCATGAAGAGATATTATGGATCGGTAAACTTGTTAGTATCATACCTGAACTTGTTCATCAAGTTTTTCACCTTCCCTGTGATGAGAGAGATCCTCGAGATATTACTGATAGAAGTAACGATGTCTCAATTATAGAATGATTAAAAAAGCAGTATAAGCTTACAAAATGGCAGCGAGGGTACGTCATTAATAGTATCTCAAATAAAGCAATTCGCATCACCACTCAATTCCCGACAGGGAAAGTAATGAGGAAGTTTCATGGCACTAAGGTTCCAGCAGTTGTGATTGAAGAATGCATCGTCGGTATATGGTTAAATTGGTCCCAATTTCTCTGTGAAGAGTCTTTGACTAATGGCCATGAAGTGCAGGAGGAGGGAAAAACTTTCCACTATGCATGGCCACTCTTGGACATCATGTTGCTTATCACTAACCAACCTGGAGAAAGACAGTTTCCAGTATTGGACTCAGAATGGCCAGAAGCTACTCGATATGCTTCCCTTTAGGTGACAAGGGACGCAGGATGAACTCGAAATATAAAAATCTTTTAGATATTGATGGACATGAATCTGCACCAGTGGATTAATACCCTACTCCACCTGTCCAAGGGGATCTATGAAAGCATGGAGCATATTACTGAATTTAAGGAAGACATGCATTATCTCTACATCAGGGCATGTAAGGACCTAGCCTAGGCATGGAACTAATTCTGATTTATTGATATTAATGATGTTATCGATGGGATTGTGGATAACTGGCCATTGACATGTCATGGAGCAATGGCAGTAAAACACAACGAGGCCACTATCAAGTGGAAAAAGGAGGAATCTAAGTAAGTTGTGTAGCAAAAGTGCAATGAACAGCTCGTCGTGGAAGTTAAGGCAGCACGAGAGGTGGCTCGAGTGGCAAGAGGAAGGACACCACCAAGAGGGGCGGCGTCACCAATAGACAAGGACAGCCAGAAGGCAAACCCTAAGACGGCCACAAATGAACCACCAGCAATAGGCACGGATTCACCTTTGAAGCGGTTAGCACCATAAGAGCTGTCGAAGCCACGAAAGAACGAAAAGGCATCTAAAAGAAACAGCGAAGTGACCATGCTAACCGAAGGAGACTTAATTGACATCAAGAACACTATTCAAGATGATGCTCCGGAGGCAGTTGGTGAGGCCATGTCAGAGCAGTAGATTGTGTTGGGGGAACTCCATACATAGCTACATGAACTGGGATGAAGAATCGCGTGGGTAGGCACTAGCACTACTCAAGGGGCTTCAAGTATGGCAGCTACAGTGTCATTGTTAAAAGCCCAAATGGCTCATTCTATCATGATTCTAGAAGTAGCATCGAATACCACCCAAACAAAGAACTCAATGGATCAAGGACCAGATTTGGACCAGGACCCACAAGATGAAAAAAAGACACAAGACCACCTCAAGCAGTCCCGCACCAAGGACACTTCGGATGCATGAAAAAAGTCCAAAACAGTGAAGGTGATGGAAAATGACTTCATGGAGAGCAGCTAGCCTATTCACAATGTTACCACCAGTACATTTCCCGCACTAATCACTACACAGAATATTGTGTTGGGGGATATCAAAGCACAATTACAAGCCTTAAAAGTGCAACCCACAGGATGGGTCCCTTGCAAGCCCACAGACGATACAAACATCGACACCGAGGAGGTCAGCATGCACACACCGTAGATCATCTCGTTTCCAATGGAGGTTATTTGAGCCACCACCATAGGCGACAAAGGTAGTTGGGAATTAAATCTAGCCACTATGTCCAAAGACATACTCTACCTGCTGCAAGACAGAGTAACTTAGGAAGCTCGTGCCACAGAGGGTTGTGCATTCCACATCTTGACAGGAAAAAAGGAAAATATAAAATATATCACTCTCCAGAATGATGAACTAGTTGCCCAATACCGAGAAGTAGAACAAGCTATGACAGAAGCGTGTGGTACGATCCTTGAGCTAGCCATTCTCGGGGACCTCTCCCTAACTACTAGGATTTAGCACATGGTAGCCGGCTTTCGCACGGCATAAGAAAAGTCCGCAAGACACCAAGAGGAGACAACATTATAGGTTGCCAAACATCATGTTAAGGCTCGAACGCCCACACCTCTAGCCAAATGGGAACACCCCCATAGCACAGTTGTAGCTGGACTTGAAACAATGGGTAGTGTTGTCCGCGACTGCTCAAGTTTACTCAGCTAGTCGCTCGGGATACTCGATGTCGTCCAAGAAGATCCAACCATACAACAAGTAGAAACTTAGGTGCAACAACCTTATGACACTGCCCAGGGCATTGCATAGACAGACGCTATCACACAGTAGTTGGCCAAGATGAAGGAGGTCCAGGTGCTCAAGACCGAAGTTGACGCAGTGTGACAACAGGAGGCCACCCTTAAAGAATGTATCCAGCCCTGGCTCAATGAAGCGTTTAGTGTATCTACAAACATTGAAGGCAAGCTCACATAGAAGCAGGCTATTTGTGCAATGAAGTAAGTCGCTACACATGATATGGATACTTGAGCGGCTCAGTTGGAAAGGGTACAGAGATTCGTAGCCAAGTTTACTACAAACACAGGTGAGATGCAGAAGTTGCTAATTGACCTATGTGCAAAGATTGCTGGCCTAGCCGAGTGACTCGGCACAAGCCACGATGATTGTGTTATGGGACTGTTGGCTAGTGGAGGCCCCGCACAATGGGAATGGGTCACGAAGCCTGAAATTTTGGGTAATAATAGGATAAAGACTCCACGAAGTGTGTGGAGCACAATTTGTAATAAGTCAAATTCAAAAGGGTAGTCCACCCAAAAATAACATAAAGAAATGTCAACCCACCTATGGATCGCGGTCCATGAAAAGGTATAAATAGAGCGAGGCTCTATGGGTAGAGTAGCTAAGTTTTGGGTATGATTTTGGAGATCTGAAATGTAATGGGTGTTTGAAAGGAGTATTCTGAGAGCATCTATAAGTCTAAGTCGAGGGTTTGGGGTAGAGGATAGAAGCTCTGCAATTGTGTGCACAGTGGCCTAGAAGAGTCCATAACTGTGTGCGCGGACCCCTGCAGCTGAGTGCATAGGACAGATTTGGATGTAAGGGTGATAAGTGGTAATAGAGATAAGTTTCTTCTAAATTCTGTGTTAATTCTGAATTATCGTAGCTATGTTCTTTTATGGTTAATGAAATTATTTTGATCTGCATGCATATGGTTATTAAGTAATTGTGAATCGAATTTAATATTAATTTGCGAACTAAGGAAAAGAAATAATTTTTTTCTTAAAGACCTCTCTAAGTAGGTCTGGGTTATAATACTTAATCGAATAAAGCAGATCTATAATTATCACGGTAAGAGAAAGCTAAGATTCCTTGGATCTGAGCGAATCTAGCATAGCGTGAAGATAGAGGGCAGTGTGCGAACATCTCAAACCACATCTAGACATTCCAAGCGTGCAGAAACCTGGTTCAAGCACCCTCCACTACTATCTCGGGTGAGACCTTAGTCCATGCTTTGCGGGCGGTTTCCGAAAGGGCCGGTAGCTGTGCTATTTTCTTGGCTAAATAATTCTTCTGAACCTAGATCAGGCCCATATAAGCCAACAACTGACAAGGTCTTGGAGGGTGAATGACAAAAACAAAATTGACTTCTACAATGTGTAACATTCCTTCAATACATGACAACAACTCTTTAGACTTTTGTGACTATATGACAAAATACCTAATCGCTCTCAATGGGAGCCTTAACTAAAAATAAAATCTCTTGCTCATGAAACCCATGATTCTAGGATTACAATAATTTCATTTTTCTTATGTACATATTTTACATAAAATCATAATTACATGTCATTATGAAGACCAAACCCAGTTACACTTTTGATCACTCCCTCTTAACTAGGAAGATATTCATAATGGTACTTGGTCAATCTCAATCTAAAGAATTTCTCATAAGAACAATCAAATTGGTAACCCATCTCTATATCATCATATCAGCCAACATTGTCACATGTCAAGGCCTTCACTAAAAAAATATATCTCTCCACATGATCTGAGCTCAATGCTTGGGAGAGAAATGATATATAAACACCCTTATCATTGTCTCTCTTGGAACATACCCCACCCGAGTTCTCAGGTTGTGTTCCACTCAAACTAGTCTTATCTTGGATTCCCAATTCCCAATTATTACCTTGTATTCCCAAAACTCCATGAATGAATACTCTTACCTTGGATTCCCTATACCATCCTCAAAGAGCATCAGATGCCAGATGATTACAAAATCATCCATTGTCTTCCCAAGTGAAAACCATAATGATGTGTCTATCCCTCCCTCTTAGTTAGGGAGGTAATATGTATTCAAATAAATGAAGTTACTCATTCATACATAAGAAATTTACATAAGCTCCCTCTTGCTTAGGAATATTTCAAGTTCCTTCCATGTAAGAAACTTGTTTCCATGCTCCCTCTTAATTAGGGACCTACAATATCTCCTTAGGTGGAGAAGAAAAGACAACCAACTTCTTGAAGAGATCCTTCCTTTGATGTCATGGATTTATTCTCTCTTATGGATTCTTCATCTTTTGGGATTTCTTCATAGCATAGAAACCATTCATCACTCTCATCCATGGATCAATCATTTCATTATTCCTTTCATGATAAAATTATCCATTATTCGACATATAGCCTTGCTTAATGTCATGATTCTTTCTTCATACTATCTTCTTTGGAAGGATATTACATCCTTCTACATGGTTCTCTTTGAAGACATTCATAGTTCTTCCCTTGGCAGCCCTACACAATCCCATCCAAATATTTATTCAAAAATAGAGGAATGAACATTAAAAACATTAGCTTTGTGATGGTCTTTCATCCTAATATCTTCTAGTTTGTATCAACATCCTGCATACATATCGGCGCATCTCCCAAAGATATATATTTTCAAGGATAACTTTCTTTTTCGGTCTCCATCAGAGTCTCCATGAGTGTCTTCATATATTCCAATGATATATCCTAGTCAAATCTTATTGATCTTTCAAATGTTGATTTCCTTTACCATTGTTTCATTTTCCATGATCTACTCCTTCTTTTCTTTACAAATGTCATTCCTAGGAGCTTCTGATAAGAGTTCTTCAATTGTAGTCAACCACCTCATACTTCACATGAGGACATATTATGTTGATTTCATCTAGTGAATGTTTGACCCATGCATTCCTACATCCCTTTGAGGATATCATTTAATTTTATCATGTTATTAAGATATATCATTAGTTCATGATATATGCAACCATATGACATGTCTTTCACAACATCAAATGTAAGCACACATACACCATTTTTCCTATCGGTCATCGAGACTCCATGCAACGACTTCTTATGAAAGAGCTTCAATCCCTTGATCTGATTCACTTTTATACCATCATACCATCATCTCATGAATTCCACAAGTTTGAAATTCTTGATGAAACACTTTCTGCCCCTGGTGATCGACGAACCCTTCAATGAAGATCCCATTAGAGGATCTTGAAGATATTTCATATCTTATTTTGCAGATGATACCCTTTTTGTTGATGTATGATGAGCCTTATCCGAGATGACTTCTTCATTTATACCATAAGTGTCATTCGAGCTTTCAATGAGGTTTACAAGAGATATATCCTTCATAGTTGACTACCATAAATTTTGTTCCTCCTTCATATTACCAATGGTAATATGATGAGTTCTTACTTCTAATGCTTCTACCATGATGACATTTTCCAATATGACTTATCCTATCTTATTTTGAATGATTCGTATCTAGATAACAATAATTTACACAAATTAAGAGTATTGTAGTGGAAGATATTATCTCATTCATAGTAGATATCTCTTGCTTCCTTCTTCTTATGTTTCTTCATCTCAGGTTCTTCCATTTCTTCGTTAATATGTGCTTCTTCCTTATTTTTCTTATTATTTTTCTTCTTAAGTTTAGTACAATATCTTCTATAGTACCCATATTCATGACATCCATAACTTTTAACCTTATCTGTGTTCTCCTTTTTCTATGGAAAAGATTTACAAAATTTAACACTTTAGCCATGTTCTCATTTTTCTTTAGTCCTTATCCTAACTCACCACAAAATCATGTTCCTTCTGATCAAGCCACCTACTGGTTTCTACCTTCATTAGGTTCCTTGATCCCACATCCTTCTTACCTAATAATCCCATCATACAATGATGCTAGTCCTTGCAAAGGAACCATTTATTGGTGCAAGATTAGTTAGACTTGGGTTGACATGTAGTCTTGACCAATAAAACCCTGTCCAACGCTCACCCTTTTGGAATCAACAATGAAGTGGATGATGTCTCACTGAAGGTGCCTATGGGGGACTAATAGAGCCAAGATTTTATAGTCAGATGGGAGACTTTTATATACATTCTTAGGTTTATAAATTGTTTTACTATACTCACAACATGTTGATCATAGGTTTCTAAATGGTACGATTAATTCTTATGCTAGAAAATACTTTATGAAAACATAAATCTAACAATATGCTCTCTCAAAAGACAAAGAAACAAATCCAATTCATAACTCATATATCAAGATCAACTAACACCATAAGCAAACATAAAGAGCATCCTAGCCATAATTTCCATTACTTCTTCAAAAAGATGAATGATGCACTACAAAAGTGTACCCAACAATGTGAGTCACAAGCCTAACATTCTTGATAAGAGAATACAAGTATAGACTTTATTGCAATAAAGTATTAACTATCTCTATTTGTGTTAAACATTCAGACATGAGAGTGAAATAGAGACTCAAGCATTAAACATTTTAGACACATAAACATATCGATCCAATGAAAAAAAAATGGAACAATAGGTACCAAGCTGACTAAAATCATCCCGACATGAACTCATCGACAGAGTGACTGGCTAAATTAAACTCCACTGAACTCAAACCCCTTCCTCTCAAACCCCTAAGCTGAAGAAATATTCTCCTTTTATATATCTAAAAACATTGTTATTATCACCATTCAATCAGATTTTGTCCAACTTGTTGAGTCTCTCGTGTTGATCTAACTACCTAAAATATTTTGACAACATCGTCTAGTTGTCCTGTTCACCTTACTCAATAACTAATGCATGCTTGAAATATCCCCTAACAATTCATTCTCCACTCACCAACTTTCCCTTTTCAATAAATTTATTTCAACATCATCTCACCATTGCAATTATTTTCACTTATTCACAACACCTTCGGATCCTAGTTGTCATGATTTTATTCTACATACATACTTATCCGTCTGGGTCTTTGTTGCTACATGTGATACTCCTCCTACTTAGAAAATTTTTAAAATTATCAAAATTTTTCTCCATGGCCATAATAGTAACCATTGACTTTGGAATCTTAGATTTTTTTGGAATTTTCATTAAAAAGGAATTAGCGAGTAGAGAATATGCGAGCTCTTGGGATAAAACTTTTCAAGACAAGTAATTTTTAGGATAACTAGTGGTGGGAATGGGCATGAAGGTAATGGGCTGTGTGGGTCTTGTCACTGAACCTGATGGATTAGAAATCGATCAAGATCAAAAGTGATAAGGACATGTAAGAAAGGTCTTGATTTATCCAATTCAATTTCGATTCCAAATTGAATGTTTAGAGAAATGCTATTAGGATAGGAGATAAAGGTGTTGAGAGTAGGTAGGCCATGTTCCCAGATGAAAATGGTTTCATGTACAAACTGATATCAACACTTTGTCTATTAATAACAAGTGTAACAACCCTTTCTCTATGTTGAGAAAACTAGGGCATCAATAGTTAAATGATTTCTCTACTTTCATAATTTCTTGTGAGTGTTTTTTCACTTCCTGATTATGATATTATTATTGTTCTTTTCTCATCAAGACAACTGGGAATTCATGAACAATAAAGAGACAAGATAGATAGTATATAGGCTATCAGCCAGGGCCAAAACCTTTCACTCTTTGAGAGGAAAATCCAAAAAAATTCTTCTTATCCAACCTTTAATTGATGAATACCAAGACCATGACAAAGACCCTTGACACCAGATCCCTTCCAAGACCAAGTCACAAGCCTCATATTTATCCTTAGACCAACGCTTCTCTTCTTCTTCTTCTTCTCAACTTCCTTCATAATTTTGACATCTTCTTGTAGGTCTACAATTTTTTTCTTCACAATAGAAACCCTAGATTAGTATTTTTATCCTTGAATGGTCTCCTTTTGGAGGGAGACTTCTTTCTCTTCTACTCAGCTTCATTCATTTATGTCTTCACCCAATCTAAATCACCCATGTATGACTGCAGCCTTTGGCCTCCTTCAAATTTGTAATCTTCGGACATGTGACGGTGGATTAGCCCAAAAACAGTCCCATAATCATGTAACAACCTTTGCTATCCTTTCTTATGCCTTTGTTGATGTTAAGGCTCCATCTAGAATGAATTTCACACTTGATTATCTCATACCTCCTCGACTGAATTTTTGTCCTCAAAATGAGGTTAAGTACTACTATATATAGTGGTTTTTCCATGACTATTAGACCGACATGATCATTGGAGTAGGCAAAATTTATCTTTATATAATTCTCCCTTTCATTGTAGGCTCACCCGAGTCAGTTATACTGACTAGATGATGAAATCCTTAAAGGCTCTCAATGGGAGCCTTAACTAAAAATAAAATATCTTGCTCATGAAACCCATGATTCAAGCATTAAAGTAATTCATTTTTCTTCTTTGCATATTTTACATAAAATCATAATAACATGTCATTATGAAGACCGAACCTAGTTACACTTTTCATCACTCCCTATTAACTAGGGAGGTATTCATAATGGTACTTGGTCATTCTCAATCTAAAGAATTTCTCATAAGAAGAGTCGGATTGGTAGCCCATCTCTATATCATCATATCAACCAACATTGTTACATATCAAGGCCTTCACTAACAAATATATCTCTCCACGGGATCTGAGCTCAATGATGGGGAAAAAATGATTTATAAACACCCTTATCATTGTCTCTCTTGGAACATACACCACCTGGGTTTTCAGGTTGTGTTCCACTAGGAGTACTCTTATCTTGGATTCCCAACTCCCAATTATTACCTTTGAATCCCAATCCTCCAAGAATGACTACTCTTATATTGGATTCCCTATCTCATCCTCAAAGAGCATCAGATGCCAAATGATTACAAAATCCTCCATTGTCTTCACAACTAAGGACCAAAATGATATGTCTAACTCTCCCTCTTAATTAGGGAGGACATATGTATTCCAATAAAGGAAGTTACTCATTCATATAGAAGACATGTACATAAGCTCCCTCTTGCTTAGGAATTTTCCAAGTTTCTTCCAAGTAAGAAACTCATTTCCAAGCTCTCTCATAGTTAGGGACCTACAATAGCTCCTTAGGTGGAGAAGAAAAGACAACCAACATCTTTAAGAGCTCGTTCCTTTGATTTCATGGATTTATTCTTTGTTATGAATTCTTCATCTTTTTGGATTTCTTCATAGGGTACAAACCATCCATCGCTCTCATCCTTGGGTCAATCATTTCATTATTCCTTTCATGATAAAGTGATCCATTAGTCCACATCTGGCCTTGATTCATGTCATGATGCTTTCTTCATACTTTCTTCTTTGGAAGGATCTTACATCGTTCTACATGGTTATCTTCGAAGACATTCATAGTTCTTCTCTTGGAAGCCCTACAAAATCCCATCCAGATATCTGTTCAAAAATAAAGAAATGAACATTAAGAACATTAGCTTTATGATGGTATTTCATCCTAATATCTTCTAGTTTGTATCAACATCCTGCATACATCTTGACACATCTCCCAAAGATATATATTTTCATGGACCTCTTTCTTTTCCAGACTCCATCATAGTTTCCATCAGTGTCTTCATATCTTCCAATGAGATATCCTAGTCAAATCTTCTTGATCTTTAAGATGTTGATTTCCTTTACCATTGTTGCATCTTACATGATATATTCCTTATTTTCCTCACACATTTCATTCCCAGGAGCTTCTAATAAGAGTTCTTCTATTGCAGTTAGTCTTATGAAATCAACTCAAGAAAATATATAAAAGATAGATCAACACCTTAGAATTCATCCTCTTTGAGGGGGAAACCTCACTTACATTACATAAATGAACAATTCTTGTATGATACAAATGAAAAGACTTCCTTTCTATATATAGGAGTCTAAGGGGTCATAACATAATCAGAGCCTACATAACAATAATAATGTAAGGACACAATAATAACAAATAGTGGGCTTCTATGGGGCACAATAGTAACAATATGGGCACTACATGGGTACATAAATATAATAAGTGGGTTCTACTAATAACAATAAGGGGTTACACTAGCATTATAGGGGCCTCACATGCCCCTCTCCTTCAAAAAGAATTGTCCTCATTGCTTGAGTATTTCTGGATGCTTTTGTATAAAATTCTTGTCCTCCCATGTTGAATTTTTAGCGGGTAAGTTCTTCCACTTGATGAGATACTCTGAAATTGATTGATTTCGTAGCTGTAGGATTCTTGCTTCTGTGACTGCTCCAGGTTCCAATATGATTTTTCCTTCCTCTTCAATTTCTGGCAATATTGTTTGAATTGGAAACTTTTGCAACTTTTGAATAAGTGGCCATACTTCTTCATCCTTCTTCCATTCATCCCTTGCTTCGTTTATCCAATCTGGTTGAATAGTAGAAATAGCACAAAACAATGCTTCCACATCCTCATCCTTGAAGACTCTTCCCATTTGGTAAGGTCGCCATTTTTTAAGTGCATGTAATATTGCCAACATTTCCTTTTCATAAATAGCTTGCTTGAGATGTAGCAGTAAAAATAACCAATTACTTACATCAAAACATTTTTCACTACGATGTTGATCTACCTGTTGTTTCATTTGATTTTGCACCGAAGTGGCGTTATCCTTTAAAAGTTGGAGAACTTGTTGTTAATTCTCGATGTGATATTTCATTGCTTGAACCTTTTTCTTCTTGATATGTCTTCTATCTCTAGAGTTTGAGGAGTGGTAATTTCTTCCAATCCTTTACAAGATAT